>PVHX01003008.1:53860-152837 GCA_004024805.1 Geosciurus inauris | reverse complement strand
AACTCACCTGTGGATTTTCTTCCAGTATGCTTCAAATGAAATCTGCAACTTTGGCACAGTCCATAGGTCCTCCTTGATCTGGCTTTCACCTCTGCATCTCTGACCAACCTTTTCCCCCTTCTTCACTTGGCTCCAGCAATAGTGGTTTCTGGGCTACGCACTAAACATGCCCAGAATGCTCAGGGACTTTGCCTTTCCAGTCTTTGCATATACTACATATGTAACTTCACATATGATATAGACATTCTATATGCTTAGGATATAAGGTGTCCCCCAGAACCCCCTGTATGAATGCAAGAATGTGGAATGTTTGGAATGTGAGAGCTGTAACATCATCAGTCCACAATATGTCAGTAATATATGTATAGTAAATATATGTAACAATAAATATACGCCACGCAATATATTCATATAATATTATGCATAAATATATTTTATCATTTTGTATTATATACAATCATATATATGTTTATACATACACACATATACCTACATACACGGGAATTCTGCTTATGTTGTTCATGATGTATCCCCAGTGATTTGAACGGTATCTGGCACATAGCGGGCACTCACATATCTCCTGAGTGAGTGAGGGAATAAGTAAGTGGGAAAATAAATGAAGGAGTCATTTCAACTGAAGTGTTGACACTGAGTCAGCATGTTAGGTGGCCACTCCCATGCTAGGGAGCCATGGCCACCGCTCTAGAATGACATGGGTTAAGAGTGGAATATTAAGAGTGAAATTTTTAAAAGAAAAATCCAGCTCCTATTACTCAAAGAAAAAGAAGTTACTGAAACTAGAGGCATTTTCCATGTTACTCCCAGTTCCCTTTTCTGTCATGAATGCCCATACACTAGTACCATGAAATACTTTGGTTTTTATCTTCTCTCCTAATGTCCTCTTTAAGATGCTATTGATTCTAATACCTTATCTATCTTTTATTTTCTTCTTTGCCCATACCACCACATTCACATGGATCTACAATCTAGTCCTCTTGCCCTCAGTATGATCTCCCAACAACCTCACAAATAGATTTTATTATCATCCATTTGAAAAAGTAAGAAAAATAAATTAATTAATTAATTAATAACAAGTCAATGCAAATTATTTTTCTCTATTTAGAGAGATATAGTGGTTTTCTAGCATGGGCAATTATGAGTCATTCTATGTATTCTTGCCAATTCCCAAGGACTCTTTGGTTCATGTTTTCAGAGAGTCCACAGTTAGTTCTCAAATGGATTTTATTAAAAGGGATTTTACAAATAAGCTCATTGAGTCTTTTGGGGGAAGGAGACATATGGAGAGAAAGATAAAACTTTTTGAGGCTTAGAGAATTTACCCATACAGAGCAAAATTTCAGCACAACTGGAACTAGCCTGGGTGTCTTAAGCCTGTGGTTTGAGCTCCCTCTTCTTGCAGGGCTTCACCTGTCCAGTGCATCTCCCTTCCTTCCTCTCTGCCCATCAAGCACCACTCTGCATGCCTGGGCATCTGAGCTCCGACTCTATGGAGTCTGCCTGATTATACAGCTAACACAGTACTCTAAATATTAGTGAAATCACTATTTACATCATGAACATCTGTAGTTCCTTTAAACATTGCCTTTTGCAAGATCTTTCATATTTTATTTTAGGCCTCAGACAGTTTTACATGTCTCAAGGACAGAGTCCCAAACGAGTCTGCAGTTGTTTTTAATGTTACTATTAGAGTTAGTAACATGCTAAGCATATCATGTATCTTCAACTTAGATTGTTAACTTTTGTTAAATATTATTTAGGATGATAAGTTTTAGATTAATCTATATGCAATCATGAATTTAACTCAGATGATTTTGGTTAGGCATTCTTGTTCTTGCCTTAGAAGTCAGCACACTTAATGGAGATTAAAGTATAGCTACAACTGATTCAATTTAGAAAAGGACATGGAAAGAAAGAAAAAAATTATAAAATGTGGATTTTTTTGGATTAATTTTGTCAGCAAGACGCCAAGAGGTTTCTCTAAGTGTCAAAATTCAATACCTACTATTCAAATAGTTCTGTCTGGGGAAGAACTGAAGAAAAGTGTGGTTATTTCTAAGATGTGGAAGTAGTGTGCAACTTCTCAGGAAAAAAAAAAAAATCTTCATGGAAAAGCATCCTGATCTTTAACACATAACTGCCTATCCCATAGACTAAACATTGTGCATTATGTAGATTGTTGAAAGCATCTAAAGGTGATACAAAATCATTTCAGCCTGGAGGAAATATTTTAGCACACTCCTTGTAATTAATAGGTCTTATACTGTACCCAAGTATGACTGGCAAGTGCTTCAAACTGGCAAGCAAACCTCACACGACAAATTTGCTTTTATGTTTCTGCAATCGAGAGTGTTCCAGTTCAAAGTTGTTCTGAACTTCTTAGTTATTTCTTATTTGTATTTTATCCTTAAAAATATTAAAAGGATAAATTTTTAAAAGATAAAACTGGTTTCCATACAAGAAAATAATTCAATTCCAGGAGTAGAGAGTACAACAGACCAGCACTGTAGTGTGTAATGTAATGTAGACAGCATCATCCATGGAAAATCTTGTTATTTTTAAATTTTTATTTCTATGTTTAAGAGATAATTTAAAGAAAAATAAGTGAGGATCTCGTGCAGAAGCCAGCATTAAACTGAAGTCATCTATGATGGAGGAAGCTAGGATGCATCTGTGGAGTTAAAACCGTTGGTTATAGAATTGCATGAGTTCTCATTTATTTGACTTGAGTCTTGTAAACTATAGTGGATACTTGCCTTAAATCTTGCTTGGTTTATAATTTAATACGGGAATTTTCTGTTATTAGATTGTAATCTTTGTGATGGTAGAGTTTGCGGCTCCACACATCCCTGTGTGCCCCATATGATCTTGCTCTATACTTATTAGGCACCAGATGTCTTATCAGTGCTTGTTGAATGGATGCTATCTATGCCCCAAAGGGAGCCCATTTGTTCCCTACTGGGAAAAGAGAAAGGTAATGGGGACTTTCAACATCAGATAAGATCCATGGAACATTACTCTTTTGACAGAATCTACTATAATGAGAAAAATGAATTAAACATGGTTCTGACTCACTGAACAAATTCTATAAATATGTCTATTCCCATAAAAGTTAGAAAACCTAGACCTCTTCACATATTCAACTGTTCTTCTCCTATCTGATGTTGAAATGACGTCATCTTCAGATTTCTACGGTGGGAAAGGAAGGTAATGTGGGAAAGGTTTTCTAAAAAGAACAAACATGGTTGGATAGATTCTATTTAAAAAATTATTGTGTAATTTAGAAACAAAATATGGAAGCTCAATTTAAATATTTATTGATGATACAGTAGAGCCACAGAGTGTTTCATTCTACATGAATATCTTTGCATATATAAAAGGACCCGGGACGTCTTGACCCATTTCCCATTTAAAATAACTTGTTCTCAAATAAGTGAAGCTTTTTTTAAAAAAACTAATTGTTTATGATATCAGAATAAGACCCTGTGGCTGGACATAGAAATTTGAGTTTCTTTTAGCACATCGAGGATGGTGGTTTCTAAAGTATTTTCCTCACATTTTAAAATTCTAATTCCCTTCCCAGGCGTTTCCTGGAAACACCAACTCGGACAGTGTGGTCCGACATGACCTGCAGCATCCGGTCATTGCCCGTTACGTGCGCGTGGTGCCCCTGGACTGGAACGAAGAGGGCCGCATCGGGCTCCGCGTGGAGCTGTACGGCTGCGCCTACTGTGAGTTTGCCTGCTGCTCAGCCGCACGGGTTTGCTCATCTTCCCTGAGAAAGCCACCTGGCTTTTATTAACTGTTTCATATTGCTTTCTCGGAAAATAAACTACTTTCTCTTTTTAAATATTAAAACCATGCTTATTTTTCCCTGTAATTTAAACATATTGCACATACACACAAGTAAGAATACCATATGTAAAGGACTTAGAAAGTGACTTTTGTTCTGCAGACAAAAGCAACAAATCTTATTAATTAAATTGCCTATAGTCTCATGAAATATTTAAAAAGAGAAAACCTGTGCTCCTACCGACCTTTGTGGCTTTTAAAGATGGGTTTTGGGTCCATTCCAGAGAACTTCCTTGCACTGCACCAAGTCTGTCTGATCTGTGACTCTTCCGATTTTTATGTCAATTACATTTTACATTTCTGTTAAGTTTATTTGCTATTTTTTCATATCTATATTTTTTTACACACAGAGTTTGTTTTCATTTAATCTTGTTTTAACTCCTCCCTCTTCTAATAATTTATTTTAACATTCTTAATACTTTATACCTATGCCCAATGATCTCAAATATGGATTTGGGGTACTATAATTCTGCTATCTGTTGTCTCTGCTTATTTTTGTTTATAATATAGTCATCACAGACATATATAGCAAGACCTTCTGTGGATGCCTGAAGCCATGGGTGGTAATGAACCCAACCCTACAAATAGATTTTTCCTATACATATCTACTTATGGTAAAAGTTTAATTCATTAATTAGACGTAGTAAGAGATTAACAACAGTAAGTATTAAGGAAATAGAATGTAATAATATGATGTGCAAATTTACTCAAACTTACAAATTTGTTGTTTCAGGAATTTAATATTTAATATTTTCAGACTCCAGTTGAACATGGGTCATTCAGAAGATGCACTCAGAAGATGAGAGGGAGGCTACTATATTTGACTTCTCCTTCTCTTCTTTATCTCCCTCTCTTTTTCCTACTCCTTCTTACCCTTCTTACCTCTCTTCTTCCTTTATTTATATCCATATTCTTGTGCTTATCCATCTTCACTGAACTCAGTTTCATCAGAAGTCTCTCTGGGAAACTTCCTTAAGAACAAAACTGGTGCTGGATTCTTCTAAGGAGGATTTTTCTTCACTTATTTTCTTCCTGTGAAGACAATAACAACCCCAAATTAAAGATTTCTTAGATTTCTTGAAGCCACTAGAATATATAGTCAGTCTGTAAACACATTACTTTCAAGCACTGGCTTCATAATAAGAATTGTCCAGTAAAATATTTTCTTCTCTTCCTAGGAAATTTTTTTCCCTGTTCTACTGATCAGTCAGGGAAGGAAGAATGTTGGGTATGAGCAAGGCAGGAATTGGGATATCAGGATTTTTGCAAGGATTTTCTACTAGTTCTTATTAGACCCATAAACATAGGTCCAGAAAATAGAAAACTCTCCTATTTCACAAGGTTCTTAAATTAAGGGAGCACAACATTTTATATAAAGAATATATAAATCCATAACATCTATGTGAATTTAGTTAGAGATTGGTAAAATAATGGCATTAAATAATACTAATTCATAGACAAAATGATGATGTGCAAACTTAGCAAGTTATAAGAAAAGGGCCATGGGCATTATCTAAAAATTCCATAGGTGTTCATTTTATAATGAACATTATAAGAGCAGATATAATGAATAAAAGGATAGATTTGGCTCTGGAGAAGAATGTGGCTTTTCAAGAGGAAGTTTTAGGTCTTTTGGAGAAACTTGAAAAGAGCCCTGACAATAGATTAGGATCCTTGCTGCCCTGTGGGCCAGGTGCTCATGGATACTGAGCACCTCTCCATGCATGTCCTAGCTCTCAGCATCATGGGGGCAGCCAGGCCAAGGCGTTGTGTTCCATCAGCATGTCACATGCCCTAGGAAGCACGTCCAGCTTCCAAGTCATGAAAAATACGTAAAAATATTCTTCATGGAAACCATGATATATGTGACTTTTTAGTAACAGTTATTTATTGGGTACTATTTAAGCATCATGAAATACGCTAATTGTCAGTAACACCACAGTGAATAAGAAAAACATGGCCTTTGGGAAACAAATTTGTAGGGTTAATCTAGTGGTATTAATCATGATAAAACGGTGATGGTGAAAATTTGCTCATGGGCACAGAGCCTGGTGATGGAACCTAAAGGAAAGCCAGGTAGTCTGGGACTATGCTGTGGCTCACTGTCTCTCTTCACACACCCTAAATCCAACAAAGTGGACACCCACATGACCATCCCCAGGGCTACTACAGGCTCATGCAGCTCCCGGGGGCTCTGTATTAACATTTCTACCAATAGATGCCAGTGGAGTAAATGATAATTTGGCATCCTAAAATAAAATAGAAATTGAAAAATAATATTGTAGTAGGCTGGACAGTGTCTCCTAAGACATCAGGACTGAATTCCTGTATAATAGTCTGTAATCCTACTATATCTTGAAGATAAAATTTCAAAAGTGCTGTATTATTATAAATTAACATTTACTTAATTTCACCAGAAGGAATGATAAAATACACATTATTGTGTATCTGATTTCTTTTCTCTAAAAGATATTTGTAAGACATACCATGCTGTTACATAAAGTGTTAGTTTATTTCAGTTAGTATTATCCCTTTGAGTATATACTCTGTCATCATTTGTTGATTTCATATTGATGAACATTTGAGTTACTTTCAATTTGGGGATATTTCTATAGAATTACTACAGATGTTTTTATGAAATTGTTACAAATGTTAGAAAGGGTAACAGCAAATAGCATATATGTAGGTTTAACCTTTGCCACTGACACATTTTTATAAAGTGGTTGTATTGGTTTGAATTCTCACAATGAGTAAGAATTCCTGTTTCTACACAGACTCAGGCATTTGGTATTGTTTTTAAAGTTTGTCTATTGTAGTGGGAGACTTAACATATGAGAGTGTGCTCTATAATCTCTGCAAGTGGATTTGTAAAATGAAGAGTGAATACTCGTGTAGACTTTTCCCATTAAAACTGGGTTTTGAAAGTCACCAGATTGGAAGGATAAATAACTCAAACAAAATAGGAAGCCAAATATTTCTAGTGCATAAATCTTTCTGGAGGAAAAATCATACGAATTTGGGAAACTGTATTAACATTTGTACCAATAAAGACCAGTGCAGGAAATGATAATTTGGCATCCTAAAATAAAATAGAAATTGAAAAATAACATTGTAGTAGGCTGGACAGTGTCTCCTAAGACACCAGAACCAAATTGCTGTATAGATGTGATTAAGTATCTCAACGTGGGTTGAGTAGCCTGTGTTTTCCAGGTGGTGGGCCCCAAATTCCATTACTTATTTCTTCATAAGAGATAGGTAGAGGAGACTTTACAGGCAGGAAAGGAGGAGGTGTGTGACTTCAGAGGCAGAGACTGGGGTGATATGGTTACAAATTGTGGGTGTGGGCAGCCACCAGGAGCAGGAAGAGAAAGGAGCAGAGTCTGTTCTAAACCCTCCAGAGTGAACAGGGACCCAATTTGGGACTTCTGGCCCCAGAACTATAAGAAAACATATTTTTGTTGTTTCCTGCCACCACGTTCTTGGTAATTTGTTATAGCAGCAATAGGAAGTGAATACAAGAATCAACATCATGATAAAAAACAAAATTTTGTAAAAACATTATAAGATCTCTGCAACAATGTTCTCCAATATAACCTTCTAGAAAGATGCAAGTGTTCTCCACCTGCTCTAGCCACTGACCACAAATGGCTATTGACGGCTTGATGTATAGCTGAGGCAACTGAGGAACTACATTTTTATTTAACTTTAATTCATCTGAATTTAAATATTTTGACTACTGGTCACCATATTATAGTGCAGTTAGAAGAACCAAAACATCTACTACTTAATATTTTTCTTCCATATCCCTTTATAATCTAAATAACCTATAACATTTTTCCCCAATGGCAGTCTTTAATTTTTTCCCTTAGTTTAGAAAACAATTTAATCACCCTAGAAACTATCTTTACAGTCAATGATGTAAAGCCTAGTCATTTCCCTAACCACGCTAAATTTACAGATCAGATTCTAGTTTTTTTCTGTTTTGGAAAAATGCAAATTGCATTTACTTCTTTTTCAAGAAAAATATATATGTTTACAAAAAGAAAAAGATATGTTAAATGTATTTATCATGTGCAATTATACAAAATTCACTACAATTTAAATTTATTTTTAGTGAAATTCAGTGTAGAGAGGATGCTTACGTGACCCTCAATTTTTCTTAAACTGAATAAACTGTTGTCTCAAGGGCTGTCTCTGATTTTTGATGAGACAAATAGCCATGTGTCTTTGAGTGAGGAAATGTAGGTCAGATCTACCCTGTTCATAAGTAGCAATGCTGTGTCGCTAAGGTCTCCCAAGGAGAAGTGGCTTTGGTTACTCCCGTGGGCGGAGAGATGCACTCTCTCATCTTCCCAGGAACCCCTCGAAGGTTTATCTGGGATATATCTTAAACCTGCAGGCTAGAAAGAGACTTGTACTCCTTGTCCCTCGATGTTTGCCAGAAGCACCAGGGAAGCATGGGGGCAGTCATGTGAGCACCATTCTATTTGTGAGCCTCCTGGATGTCCTCTTGTGTTTTCTATCTGTCCTTTATGCATTTCTTCCAAGATCATTTTGTCATTTCAAGAAAACAGGTGCTTTTCAAGGTTAAAAATAAGAAGTTCCCTCTGTCCCAGGTGGAGAACTTTAGTTCCAGGCCACTGTTTTTGAAGCCTTCAGGGTTGCTACATTTCCTGTTTCCTGACTTGTCTTGAATATAATATGAATGCCAATTTCAAAGAATCTAAACTCATTTAAAATTATTCTGCTCCCTCTGCACTTGGTTTTCCCTCAAGTTTACTTGAAACAAGTGCACGCTGTTATTTTTAAAACTTAGTGAGACGTCCCACGTCTTTGGACTCGGTAAGCCTTCTCCCACAGCTCTGACACTAATCTTCTTACTCCATCCTGGAAGACTGCAGGGAACAAAAAGTCTCAGTTTAATATTTCGTTTAAAAAGTCACTATGGCTGCATTGCCCAAACATTCATTTTACAAAAGCTAAACATAGTGTATTGATTAAAGCAGTGATTATTTTCAATGGCGAATACTAAATTAGTTTTTAACCAGAGTCTTCATGAGAGGTAGGTTGGTACCTTGGGAACCCAGGAGACAAATAATTTAAGTAATTTTTATTTATTCCTTCAATTTGAGTGGACAATGAAGCAGGCCTAGATAGGTCACCTAGTATAGATCATGACAGAAGATCAGTACTGGCCAAGTAAAACAGCATATCAAAAAAGCCAAATATAAATAGTGTAGAAAAATGTCAGTGTTGGGTCCTTTCATGCTGTACCCAAGCACATCCACTTCTCCCATGGAGCTACTCTCTTCTAGGCAACACAGCTGTTAAGATTTAGATGTGAGCTATCCCCAGAAGATTCATGGTACACAATGCCAGAAAGTTTAGAGGTGAAATGATTAGATGCTGAAAGCTTTAACCTCATCAATGAATTAATCCATCTGATGGACTAATAATTTTGAACGATCATGAACTGAGTGGTAACTATAGCAGATGGGGCATGGCTGGAAGAAGTAGGTAACTGAGGACATGCCCTCGGGGATTGTATGTCTTGCACCTGGCTCCTCTCTCTCACTTTCTCTGCTTTCTGGCTGCCATGGGCTGAGTGAGCTGAGAGCTTTCCTCCACGATGCCCTGCCACCATGATGTTCTGCCTCAACTCAGGCCCAGAGTAATAGAGTCAGCCAACTATGGAGTCAATTCTGAAACTATGATCCCAAACAAACTTTTCTTCCTCTAAGTTGTTCTTGTCTGGTATTTTGGTCATAGTGGCAAAAAGCTGACTATCACAACTACTCCTTCCCATAGTTCTCATTGTGACAGGCAGGACAAGAGATCCTACCTCAACCATACAGATTATTTTCCCAGGGCCCTGGTAACAAATTTCCACAAGCAATGGAGTATGGAACATCAGAAATGTATTCTCTCCCAGTTCTAAGGGTAAGAAACTTGACATTATCTGTTAGCAGAATTGGCTCCTTCTGGAAACTCAGAGAGAAAACCTGTTCCATGCCTCTCCCTCACCTAGTGGGCACAACTGGTAACCGTTGGCTTGTAGTTTCACCATTTCTATTGCTGTCTCTGGCTTCACGTGCATGTCTTCCCACTGCACGTGTCTGTATCTCTGTCTTCACTTGACCTTTTGATAAGGATACAGTCATTGGATTTAGGGCCCACCCCGATCCAGTATGGCCTCATCCTAATTATAACTGTCGAAACTCAGTTTCCAAGTAAGCCCATGTAGTGAGGGAGAATAATATACAGTGCAGTATATATTATTTAAAATTGGTAAAAATTTATTTTTAGATTAGTTGAGTTGGGCAGAGAAATAAACATTTCCATCACTCAACACTCAACCCCAGTTCTCTTGTTTACATTAGATGTTAAATTTTGTAAGATGTAGAAGGATCCCTGACACTTGTATTTTGTATTCACAATTCCTTGAATTTATGCAGTGAATATTTACTTGTAGACTGCTGTATGAAGACATTTGGAGGCAACTTAAAGCATTGTCCCTGCCCTTTAGCAGATTAAATTTGGGAAGAAGAGATTGATAAGTACGTGGTGTAATACTCTGTAATAAATGTGACTATCCAGGAGCAGAAAACGTCGCCACTGTTGGTAGTTGGGTCAGGTATCACCCACCCTAAAAATGGTAAAAATTAGGGCAAAGGAGAATTCCAGATGGGAACAGCTTTGTTATTAACAGAGACTGACAGGAGACAGTATAATTTATTCTCATAACTGGAGTTTGTTTTTCATATGTGCGTGTGTATAGTTAAAGTGTTTTAATATTGCTTGGAGGATTAATATATTTGTGACATAGATTCATCAATTTGTTACATTAGTTGAATTCTACCATTTGTAAAACGTCTTGATAATTTGACCCAAAATGCAAATCTGATCACAACACACCTGTGTTTAAAACATGATGTTACATTGATTAGAAAGTCTAGGCTATTGGTTTGAAATATAATCTTCCCCAGGCCACTACATCTGTAGTTCTATGTGCTATCTTTTCCATGTTGCCTTTTATACCCCACTAATATGAACTATTTGCATTTACAAATCCATGAATGGCCTGCTACTTGAATATACGTCCTTTCAAGATTATATATCTGACTGGAATTCTTTCTCCTTCATGCTCTACCTAGTCAGTTTTTCTATCTTCCCAGACTCAAATGAGATACAATCTTCCATAAGAAGACTTCTCTGAATTTCTGGAATAAATCATTTCTTTTCTTTACTCTGATTATATCATGCAGTCATTTCCAATGAATCATTTATTCATCCAAATATTTCAACAATAAAGCGAACTGTAGGATATTGGGGAGAGGAGGCGGATATAGTCATCTCATTTGCCATCTGCATTTCATTATTCAGCAGAGTCTCTGTACACAAAAAACGTTTTTGGAAGTGAACTAATATTAGGTGTAAATAGTACAGATGCTGTTTATTCCCTTGCTGAAAACTGCCTGCTGTTTGAGGCTATGTTCATTCTTCTGTTGGTTGATCAGAGTATAATTCTATTGTGCCACATTGAATGGTGCTCCAAGGACCTACAAAATGGTGGGACACTTGTCAGATCAAGTACCTTAATTGGTATTCTGAAAGAGCTCTATAAAGCAAGGAACACAGTGTCTCTTCCTCTAAATATTTCTAGGCCTGTGATATTTCTAGGTAAGGTTATTTTAAACCACAATCTCATGAAGCTTTTTAATGGGTTGATATATAAAAATTGCTCATCATCAGAGGAAAATATATATTATTCATTCATTAATCTGGGTTTGATACCTAGATTTATATGAAAATAAAAAACTCAAAGTAAAAATGGGTTTAATAGCTACCAATGTCAAGATATCAAGATAAAGAAGTAATTAAAATTGTCACACTAATATATTATGTATGCAGGACATGCTGAATTATTTTCATGTAATTAGATAAAAAATATAGCTTGTGTATTTTAACTAGAACATTGCAAAAAGAAAGAAGAGGAATGGAACTTGTTAAAAGAAATGTACTTTAGATTTAAGAATATGTAGTATCCTTTGGTTCTTTTAAAAGTGGGTTGCACCAGGTGTGGTGGCTCATGGCTGTAATCCATGAGGATTGAAAGGCTGAGACATGAGGATTGCAAGTTTGAGGCCAGCCCCAGCCTCACCAACTTAGCAACTTAGCAACCCTAAGCAACTTAGTGAGACCTTGTCTCAAAATAAAAAGTTAAAAGGGCTGGGGATGTGGCTCAGTAGTTAAGCACCCCTGGGTTCAACCCCTAGTACCAAAAAATTAAAAATTAAAAAATCAATCTCATTTGACACTGGAATTGGAAACCTTTGTAATAAAATGAATGTGTCTATATATCTGTTCAATCTATGTATTTATGTATCTATACATATATGTACATGTATAGTGTATGTATATATGTATAGATGCACACACACACATACACATATTGGTCATTTACCTTGGTAGCGTTAACCCAGCAACTGACAGGTTATCTTGTAGCCTTCTGATATCTTTGAGATGTTGAAAACCATACCAGATCATTTGTGTCATGGTCTTTAGTTATTTTAGCAATGTCAATTTAAAGGTATAGATAATAAAAGATGGTAAGATATTGCCTCACGTTAAATTAGGGAAAACATCAGATCTTCAATGGGTCTCATTCCTGGAACAATGTTTAAAGGTGATTTTTTAATCAAAAATATAGTTTAAAGAGGAAAAATAATACATTCTCATTTATAATATCTGTGGAGATGTCTGTTATCAACATTTTTAAACATTAATTTGTTTACTTGAAAATTAATTAGTATTGAGTGTGTTCATTGAGATAACATAATGGGCACTTAGATACCAGAAATTAACAGATGTCAGCTAGTTTATATTTTGCAGGATCATTTAGGATGACTCTGATTTTGATGTAGATTCACACTGTATTAATGTGTAAATTTAAATTTACTTTCAAGAACTTTCAGTTATGTTGACATCAAAAAACCAGTTTTGGGTTAAAAGCAACTTAAAATTACTGGTAAAGACCAACATGCAATGAAATCCATGTTTGTAGTTCTGAATTATGAGTAACAATGTATTCATATTGTAGAATTACAGAGCATTTGGTTTTCATTGTACAGAGTAGTCCAAAGTTCTTTCCATGAAATAATTTTCCAATAAAATTAAACATTAAAACAAAGGTATACCCACATGTTACCATAGCTGGTTAAAGATAATAATAAAATTATGAAAAGGAAATATGCTGTAGCATGTTTTATAAATAAAATATTTTGATTAATACAGAGGAGTCATGTGTGTACTCTACAAGAACATTAAAGCTGAAAAATTCCCCAAAGACCTTCCAGCCCAATCCCTTCTTTTACTAATGAGGAGACCAAAATCCACAGGGTTATGTGACTTGCATAAGTGAGCTAATTGCAGACTTGGAAATCCAGGTGCAGCAATCTGCGGTACTGCTCTCTTCCTGACAGTCCCTACCCTCTCCTCTCCTCTCCTTAATTCTTCTTTTCTTCCCCCCACCCCCACCCCACCAGGACTTTTTACAGTCTCAGTGAGGGCCCACACAAAATTATTTTGTAGACTCTAATGAATATAAATATCATCTAAATATCATCTGGCCCATCAATTATCACTATAAGAACATAGAGATGGAGATATTCAACAAGAAAAATACCTCAATAATGTTGTGCGTTCCACCTTTCCGAAGGAAAATTGAAATGACTCATCTTCTTCATAATGCCCTCATTTAAGAACAGCTTGCAAATAAACACAACTCAAGGTTTTGTGGCATTTTGGTGCAGAAAGTTTATCAATCTCAGTCAGCACATTTCCTGAGGTAATCCTACCTTCCGAGATGTTTTAACTACCTTTTACACATAAGGTAATTCTTATTTATGTTAGGTGATTACAAAGAGTATTAAAGTCTCAGTTACAGTGATACAGTTCATCAACATTTCACCTAAAATCCCTGTTTAATGTGAGGGAAGAAATAAAATGTATAACACTGCAAATATATATGAGAGATTCTTTTATTAGCTTTTATTCTTGAGTTGTTAGTCTTAATTATCACCTATTTAAATTAGCTTAGCTATGGAGAGAAGAGCAAATATTTAAGATAGCAGTTATCACCTTCATGAATTAAAAATAGTAATATAATAAAATAATTATTTAGTATGCTAACTCTTAAAATTTCAATCTAAATCACTTGAATCAGCAATCAGTCATTTTGAAACATTACTTTATCCTTATTAGAATGATATCAGATCTTTTCTATTTAGGCTTGACAACAAGTTATGAAACTTTTTTAAATTTACTTTTTGTACTTTTAGGTGAAACATATGTAATACTTTCTTACACTCAAAATATTGTCATGTTAGTCCTTTTAGCATTCCATTCTTGTTTGGGTGGCCTGGGGTGAGTTGACAAAGGTGTCCAATGTTCCACTTCACATTCACCGAGTGGAGAACAACCTCCAAAAAGAAAAGGCAGCACTGTTTGGACCTTCTGTACACTATGCCTCTAAGTACCCCCATACTGATTCTCCCTAGGAGGAATGTCCTTGTGTGTGGACTGTTGTGGCCGGATGTCACTGTTTTAGGTTGCTTATACAGACACACAGACTTAGCATCTCTGTATTTGTTCATGGTTCCCTGGAAAATAACTCGTGACCTAGGAGACCCGTGAGGTGTTAACTGAGATGTTTCACAGTGCAAAGGTTTCCATGCGAGGTAATCAGATGCATGCTCCTCAGAGAACTTCCTGTCCCTCCAGGTCAGAGAGCACACTTGATCCTGGAGGAAATAGCCTGAGGAAAAGAGCACAGTGTGTACCCGACCCCTTTTTACTGTGCTTGTCCCTCAGCTTTAACTGTGTCCTCTTCACCCTGTTGGTGAGGGAGCAATTCCTGCCTTAGGATTATGGGGACTTGAGCAGCTGACAGCTGGCATGGTACAGATGAGATCGCCAGCAGTTTATTGGAGATGGACACTGACAGTCACAGAAGGAGGACACCTCGTGACTTACAGGACCAGTTAGGGTTGCGCTTGGGAACAGAAGGAACTGCCAGGACTGTGGGAGGCAGCTCTGAGGTGGCAGGAGGGTGTTCTATCCCTGCCTCCCCGTGAGGATGCGACTGGCTGGTTTGAATAAATCTGCTGTGTCGTGTGGCAAGGAACGGGCACCCACCAACTAGGGGTAAGCAGGAGCGGTCTTCTCCCTGACAGGAGGGTTGTCCCGTTGAGTTGCCTGATCCACGTAAGCAGGATTGGAGTGGGGTGTGCAATTAGGCCACCTGAGACCCTCCTGGCTTCTCCTGGAAAAAGGCTCATGCGACATTGGGCCTTACTTCTAGACCCTGCACCACAGCCTCTTGTTTTCTTATTTCCCTAAATTTTTGGTACTGTTGTGCTCTAAATGATATATCTGACTTGTGCGAATCAAATTTGCCCATCTGACCCTAATACCACGACTTTACTACTAAAGTAGCTAGGGTTACCTTAACTACTAGCATTAGTAATATCCACAGCCTGCGTGGTCCCAGGCAATGTGTCCTTCTCTGCTGTCACCTGTCTTTGTTTCTTATTGGTTTGTGCTATTTTAAACTTGTGATAGTAGCCACATTCATGCATCATAGGGAATTAATTGAGAAGGGACAAGTGGCTCCTAAAACTTACTTTGAAGTATCAATGTTTTTTGTTTTGGTGGGAAGCCCCTTTTCCATCATTGTGCTTATATAGAAAGAATGATTACTTCCCCCAAATATGTCACAGAGTTTTCTGTTTTGCCAAGAACTATGTGAACACACGACTGTCATCTGGGTTTGACTCTGAGAACAATAGAATTTGGAACATACAGCACACCTCTGGTTCGAGCTTACTCCAAATTTCACAGTTTCCTCCATCTATTAGAGGGAGGGCTTCTGTTGACGCAGAACAAAGCATCTTTCCTGATGTCAAGTCAACAAGGGGAAGGCAAAAAGCGAGTTTCATAACTATGGCAGTATGTGTCTGACTGAGCGGCTAGGAACCAACCATACCTGAGGGACACAGCTGGGGCAGGGGTTGAGTTGATTCTCCAGATGAGCTTTCTCAAGAGTGCTGAAGGTAAAATGTGGGACAAATTTATTTAAGATTATGTGATTAGGAAAGTCCTCCAAATTTAAGATAATGAGGTGACTCAAGAATCACATGTTTCCTCCTTTGTGAACCAGGAGCGTGGACCAGCTGGACTGTCCAAAGCCTTGCCAGCTTGAGATGATCTACTGAGATGCTCCACTCACCACTCACATGGCCTTCCTGCACCTCTGTGGATCATTTAGTCTCCTTCCTTCTTTTAAAAACAGTAATTTATGTCACTTGCTTTCTTTTTATTCATTTATTCTCATACTTATAGCTTCCTTATAAAATGCTTTAAAACAAACCATTTGTTACACTTTGGTCCAGGTGAAAGTCAACATAGATTGAGGTTTGTCACCTCAACATGGCTGATGTGTTTGTCAGCTAATCCTTTGTTGTGGGGGAGGAAGGGGCCACCTTGTGTGATGCAGAATCTTTGGCCGCATCCCCGGGCTCTGTCCATTGGATGATCACAGAACGTTAGGCTTCCCTGGCTCTGACAACCAATCCTGACTCCAGATACTGCCTAATGTCTGCAGGGGACAAAACTGCAAGAATTTATGGCATAGACGTACTAGGTACCACAGGTAATTGATTCACTATATTGTTAGGCACTATGACAGCAAGAAAATGGACACATTGTAAGAACAGACTCAAAGTTAATTTCATATATAGATTAGTGCCTGTAATGTGCAGAAAGCACATCCTACATGTGGACATTTCCTCAGACTTCATATTGATAAGGACCATAATACAGATGTCGGTCACTTGCGTGTATACCACATATGGAGAAGCGGTGTATCATCTTGTGATTCTACATATTACCAAAAAAGTAACCACTAAATCCTCATATCTTCTATCTGTGATTTGTGGAGAATTATGCAAAATTTAAAAATTTTAACATAAGCTCTATTATTTTAACTACCATTGCCTGCCATATGGGGTCATTAGTTGTCTTTTCAAGTAGAATCAATTTGGATCTATACTTTCCTTGGGCTAATTTTACATTTCCCTTATTGTGAATATAAGTTGGGGTCAAGATAGGATTGACTGGCTCTTTGACCTGGTTTAAGCTGAAGATTATTTATCTGGTTGTTCCTTTGCATTTTACTTTTGCAAGAGACAGCTAAATTCAATAGAAAAAATATAGAATGCACTTTGCTAATACACTACAAATTTACATTTTCTTTATATATCCCACTCATATTTGAGAAGCATTCATTCATAATGCATATCATGGTTGATTTCTCAAAAATAGAGTAAATAAATAAATAAAATAGCTTTGTCCTACTTCGCTTCCTATTCAAAAACTCTTTACTAATTAAAGAAAATAAGCCCCATTTTTGCATTTTTAATGGCTTCCACCTACCATATAACACTACATAACTTCATACAGCATATGAATGAGTTCAGCAGTCTCCACCAAATTTCCATTAATCCATGCAGAAATGCTACAGTCTCTCCCTCCTCCCTGCCTCACAGAATCCCAGTAAGAAATGGAATGATACAAGTGGATTCTCTACAGATTTTGAGGATAAAGTCATTTTATCATAACCCTGTTTATTCAAAGATGTAAATAGTGGGCATAATTATATGGAGAGGATAAAATATGTTCTGTATAAAGTTCAAACAATTGCTTCAGTGATTGACTTAACTTAGTTTGACTGATCTTTCTATGGCTTTTAAATTGAACTGACCCCATCAAAGAGCTATATGGATAATTCCAAACATCCCCAATATGGTTCAAATGATCCAGTCACTTAATAATAGTCTTGACCATAAAATTGGAGACAGGATTTGTCTGGGAATTTGGGGCTTTGTTTTTTTGCTCTTGTGCTTAGGGAAGATTAGGAAAATAAATCCTCTTAACTATGATTTAATTTCCAGTTATATACTGGGGACCAAACTTCAAAATTAAGCATGTTATGATTCCATGCTTGGTTTTTAGTTAAGGAAATAGAGGATGGTTTGGTTAACTAAGCCACCATTTGTTAGATGAATTTTCACTAGGTTGGATTATAAATATATCTACTAAGAAATATTAGAATTAGAAGAGAAGTAAGTAACTACCAGCATTTATTGAGTTCATCTGGATCATATGTATTATGTGCTTTCAACAATGCTGCACAATAGGTTGTTATATTCCCATTTTGCATTGTGCATACCAAAGTTGAAGAAATAAAATACCTTATCCTCACTTTGAATAACATCAGTTGAACTTGCTCCTTTTACCAAAGCATGTTGGCTCTCAAAGGCAGCCTAATACCAGAGCATAACAGATTCGTGGTAAGGACCACTATAATAATAATAATTATTACTGTGATTATAGTAGCCAGCATACATCGAGCATTGATTATGTGTCAGATGTTGGGCTAAGTACCTTATTTATAACTCATAATACTGCTGCAGCTTAGTAATTATTATTTCCATTTTTCCAATGAGAAAACTAAGGATTAAATAAATTTTTCTCCATTCATTCAGCCAGAGAGTGTAAAAACCAGCATGATGATGAATTTGTCTGTTTAACGGTGGATTATTCTCAAATGCTTCCAAAGGAACAATGGAAAAAGTTTCTCTGTGGCTGAATAGAGCACAATAGAGATAAATTAAAATTTTCTTTAAGAATAGCTATTTGAAAGTGATCACAAAAAGCGAAGTGATTGAATAAATCATGTTGACAACCATTACAAATTATTTGGAGAATTTTTGATGATAACAAAAAATGGCTACTTTTTCAGTAGAGAAAAGCAGTATATAAAATTGCCATTACAGAGCAATATCTCTTTACCTATCAATTTGATAAAAGAGAAAAAGGTATAAAATTACATCAAAATTCTAACCATATTTCTTAGCTGTGGCATTGTAAAGCATCTTGATTTTTCCCCTACTTTTCTTACTACCCATATTCTGGAACTGAATCCCTAATATTAAACAAATCATTATAATCACAGAAAGACAAATATGACATGATCTCACTAATGTAAGGTACCTAAAGTAGTCAAACTCACAGAAGCAGAGTGGGATGGTGACTGCTAGGGGCTGAGGAGGAGAGGAGAGGATATACTCACCAATAGGCATAAAGTTCTAGGTAAACAAGATCAACGAGCTTTAGAAATTTGCCATGTAAAACTGTACCGCTAGACAAAATAATGCATTGACTACTTAAAAATTTGTTAAGAAGTTTGATTTCATGCTGCATTCTTCACACAATAAAATATTTTTTGTCTTATTGGCTGAAGTGTAAAAAATAGAAAAACTAAATTATGATTTCCTAAACAGTTTTCAAATATATGCAATATTTGAATCTCAATAAAGTCAGATGTATATGGAAGTTCTCACACCTTTATTTATCAATGATGTTAATTTAAATTGCCCTCTAGCTGTTATTTTGGGGAACTTTATCTAAGTCAGTCTTGGTATCAATCCACTTTGAAGTCTGATTGTGACACTGTGTATAGACAACTTACTCTCCCTCTAAAGATTGGATCTGATACTTACAGTGCCACGCTCCACTGCCTCCTCTTCCATGCCCAGTGGGTCTACAGCATCTCTGACAGACTTGGGCATTTGAACCAACTGAGAACCTATTAACGGTCCACTTAGAGATAATCATCCCAAATAGAAACCAGTTACTTCATTCAAAAGAAAATGTAAAATGAGGTGGATAGACAGTTTACCTAATTTCCAAGTACTAATAATAATTAAAAAACTTCTTTAATATATATGTATAATTAATACCATCAAAGTCCCTAAAGTCTATATTTGAAATGTCATATCAAAAGAAGCATGATAACATTTACGTGCGATGATTTATATGACACAATTTATTTGTTGGAATACTACATAGAATGCTCAAAATAGTAACAATTTGAAGACTATAATGTTCATAATGGGAAAGAAATGTAAAAGCACATTCTGTAGACTGAAAAGAGAGAAAGTACACCCAAGTAAAATAATAGTTTTTTTCCCATTTTATTATCAATTTTCAAAATAAGTAATGGTGCTTTTTATTGATCTCTAATATAGTCATGTGTGGTTTTCTGTGTCATAGACATACATAGACTCAATCTGCAAACATTTGCCTGACAATGTCAATTTTTAGTTCTGAATAGAATATGTATGCACAGGGATTATTTGTGTTAACTGTTCTTTGAAGTAGAACATTATCCTTTATGATAAGTGATATGATATAATGAAAAGAGATGGTTCTTAGGGTTTAGATGCAAAGTAAATGCCACGCTTATTTAATGGGTGATTTGAGATGGTTACTTAAGCTTTGCAAATCCACTTTTCTGATACCTCACAATGGGAGCAATACTGCTTATCCATAGATTTGTCATGGGGATTAAATAAGATACTAAGGGTAAGGTGCTTAGTACAATGGTTGACTTAAGGTAAACACTTGCAGATATTGGCTACTATTGTTATAGTTGCTGCTGTTCACATTCCCTAGTTCTTCAATTTGGTAACACATAGAATTATTAAGTAACTGTTTACTATGGTAGCAACTTCAAGAAGCATTTTATTACTCAGCATCTGTTATTAATTTCACAAGAAAATATGTCATAAATATTAATCAGGCATCAAAAATGAGGTCTCAATGCTTGCATGGAGTAAAAATGGTTTTCTAGAAGGAGCTGCCTTCAGATAAAAATGTATTCCACATTCTCATAGATAAGGTTCTCTGTAGTAACTGACTTTAAGAAAAGCAGAAGGCAGGGGCACAGAGCCAGAAAACGTTGAAAGGCGGTGGGCCTCTTGAGTATCACCTTGTCCAGCACTTAAGTTTGTAGATAAACAAGAGAGCTTCCCGAAAGAGGGAAAATAGCTGCCCCTGAGATCCCCCACAAGAACAAGTAGAAGGACCCTATTGAAACTGGTTTAGGACCTATCCAGTCCTCCTCCACTGTATTGTCACCAAAGGAACCTGCTTGTATTCACTTACTTCTGAAAACTTGACTTAGTTATTTAAATGGACAGATGGAATGGTATGTGTTTATCATGTACAGCACAAGGTTTTGCAGTGTAAATGCACTGTGGAATGGCCAGACCTTAGTGACAAACACATAACCTCACAGCCACCATGGTGTGGTGTGGACACTCTACAGCCACTCTGCATTTTCTACAGTACCATACACTGTCATTTACTGCAGGCACCACGTGGACAGTAGGTCTTGTGAACATGGTCTATACCCTGCCTTATGTCTCCTTTAGCCAACATCTAACCCATCACAGCTCTCCCCTAAGCACCGTAGGCTCTGGAAGCTACTGTTCTGTTCTCCATTTCTGTAGATTACTTTTCCAATCCCACATGTATGTGAGAACATGCAACATTTGTCTTTCTGTGTCTGGCTTATTTCCCTTAACATGGTGTCTTTCAAGCTCACCCATGTTGTCATGAGTGATAGGATGTCATTCTTTTTGTGGCTGAATATTACTACATACACACGCACACACACACACATACACACTTTTCTTTGTCCTTTTATAGTCCAATCAGTAGGTTGTTGTTGGGCCCAAACATTATACCTTATATGTAGTAAATCTCTTGAAATAGTTTGGAAAGAATGAATATTTTATCTATCAAAAATATAAAATGATTTTGTTAATAATGAGTGATTTTTAAAGAAAGTTATGCTACAATACAATTATACAATCACAAATATAGGACACTGTGGGCTCCTTCACTCTTGGAAATGTTACTGATACTTAGTTAAGGGCGAGGAGATGAAGAAAAACTTAAGTGTTTCTGAAAAGTGAAAAGAAGTGTGGCAAACTCAGTGGATCTTTATATTTAAATAACTTAAATTCATGTAAGAATCAAGAACAGAAGGCAGGAATGTTTCATAATTAACCTACTTTTGGACATAACACATATATTTGCAAAGAAAATCTGAGTCTCAGCTTATCAATGCTATCAAAATCATGACTCAAATCACTCTTACCCAGTCACAGTTTTGATTTCTCTGAATTATACAATCATTTTAGCATCATAAGCGAACAAGAATAAATAAGGTAGCCAACAGTTACAGCAACTTTTGAGAAAGAAATACAAAAGAAAAAGGAGATGGAAAGAAATAGAGAAGGCTAAAATCCAACCAAAATGCATGTTTGGTAATAGCACTATTTTCAATCTTTAACAAATGTCTTTTAGTGATTTCTATTTTTTAAAATAACATGTTAAAGTAGCAGTTGGTATAAATATAATATTCTTTATGCTAAAATTCTGATTTACTGTTAACATATTTTTAATATGTTTTTTGACCTTTAATTTGGGATTTTTTAAGAAATGGTATATTGAGCACTGATGAGAGATTATTAAATTTCCAATCTCAATGAAACTGATAAATCAGAATACTCATGACAATCAGCTCATAAAATTGTTCCCCATAGTAAGAAAAAGAAAAAAGTAACATTGATATACTCCTACACTCCTTCATCAGATCCACAGTCCATATTCTACCATGAAAACTTCTCTGCTGTGTAATAAGAATGTAGACTGTTTGATAAAAGGATATCATCTCATCTGCTAGCTGATGTGGAAGAACTCTCCACCCAGCTCTGTAGATTTGACATTTTCCCTGTGCTGTTTGCAGAAGGCTAGTGTTCCTTGAATTATCTTGAATGCACATGTGCCCCTCTCTCCTCCTCACCCCTCTTCCACATGCCTAGTTGACAGTGCTTAGATCATATTTTCCCATAAATAGTTACAAAATATGTGTTTAATCAGAGAAAAGCCTATTAAATGTTAATATATCTTTAAATAAAGGAAAATGAAGAAGGATCTCTAGTAAACAAAAAATGATTCTTCCTATCTCCAATAACTGTGTATCTCTTCAAGAGAATTATTTGATTGACATCATTTTGATCTAGAAAGCCAATTTTTTAATAACCAAAACTCTGTAAATCTTTCATCCATTTTGCAAAATTTCCAGAACTCAAATTCTTTGTAAAATACACCAATGAAAACGTTTGATCTGCCCAAATGGAATCCACTATCATCTACAGCCTTGTCCAAACCCCAGATCCTTCCTAATTGGCCATGACTTAAAATAGTCACTGACCCTTTCTGAATTCAGTTTGCTATTTGGGAGGCACGTATAGTAGTTACTATTTTTATATTGTTAAATTGAGTATAACAGAAAATGGCAAGCACAGAGTAATTATAAAATAAATGGCAACCATTTGAATCTTTACTTGGAAACTATTTCGTGGTCTAAGCAAGTAAGAATTGTAGACAAAATCATAAGAATAAGACTGCTCAAAGGGCTGGGGATATAGCTCAGTTGGTAGAGTGCTTGCCTCACTTGCCTCGCATGCACAAGGCCCTGGGTTCAATCCCCAGCACCACACACATATTATATATATATATATATATATCCAAAAGACATAAAAACAGCATACTAGAGTGACGCAGCCACTTCAATGTTTATAGCAACTCAATTCACAATAGCTAAATTGTGCAACCAACCTAGATGCCCTTGAATAGATTAATGGATAAAGAAACTGGTATATATACACAATGGAATGTTACTCAGCATTAAAAGAGAATAAAATTATGGCCTTTGCAGGTTAATGGATGGAGTTGGAGAATATCATGCTAAGCAAAATAAGGCAATCGCAAAGAAACAAAGGGCGAATGTTCTCTCTGATAAGTGGATGCTAATCTATAATGGGGAGCATGGGATGAGTGGAGGAACTTGTATGGGCAAAGAGAAGGGGAGGAGTGTTGTAAGGTAGTAGGAAAGATGGTGGAATGAGACAGACATCGTTACCTTGGGGAATGCACCGATGGTGTGACTCTACTTCATGTACAACCAGAGAAGTGAAAAATTCTGCTCCATTTTGTACAATGAATCAAAGAGCTATCTACTGTCATGTATAACTGATTAGAACTAATAAAAAATAAAAAAAGAATAAGACTGCTCAAACGATTCAAGAAGTTGAGGAAGCATAGTTCTTCTATGCAATTTAAGATGATATCCTCTAATTCTTACATTTAAACATCAGGTAAGAGAAATCAGAGTGGCTTGATTGTCAAGTCACCGTTTAGTGAAAAACACAGACTTGAATCCATATATCTCTGCAATAGATGCATTTTCCTCCTTATTTCCATAGCTTTCATATTCAGTTTGGCCCATATCTTAAGATGTTATTAGGAGTTAATGTTTCATTATTAGCCTGTTCAAGTGTATTATCAACTTCATGAAGGTGCCGACTGTCTTCTGTACAGCATTGCTATCCTTCTGAGCATTCCCATGTGTAAAGTGCACAAACAGGAACTCATTTTTAAGTTGAACTTTTTAAAGTGGAAATGGTTAAAAGTATATTTCTGATTTCACTTCAATTCCAGTGGATATTGGAGTCAGGAGTCTACAAGGAAATAGAGAAAGTGATACCTCTTGTAATCTTAGTTCATCTTCTTCACTTCTATCTACTTTCCAGATTCCAGGGTATAAGTAGTGGGGAGGCAGTTTTATGGAGGAGCACATAGCATGTTAATTCAGAGATCTCAGAGCAAAATCTCGACATCTGCAGCTGGAGCTTGATGTACAAATGCTGGAACGCAGCAAAGGTCATAGTGACCTGTTATTTAAGTAGAAGAGAGAAAAAAGTGCTCTCAATGATCCATAACAATTCTTCAAACTGGACTAATGATGTCAGTAGACTGTAACTCCTAGCAGCTCGTTGCCAGTCCTAAGGTTATTTCATTTGGGTCTTTTACTCTGCAGCCAACATATTCGAGGAGTTGAAGTCTCACTTCTGCTTGCCAAAATAAGGGTGAGAAAACAACAGTCAAGCCTCAGATTGCCATCTCCTGGTACTTCAGTCCACCAGCAAAGTCATTTACAGATGAACTCCCTGGCTTAAAAATGCAATAGCGTAACATGCTTAAAACTGTTTTTTATTTGTGGATATACCTGGTAAATATTTCTGAGGTATTGGATTTTTATAAATTTTATTTGAATTTACAGGATATTTTTAGTTTCCTAAAATTGTTGCTGTGTTTAATTCAAATTATAGACTAATATTTGCTTGTGTTCACACAGATGATAACTAGTTATTCTTACTTAGAAGTTGAATTTGAGCAGAGTGCACAGACTCATAATAGTGGGAGAATAGTGAAGATGAAAAATGTTGGCATAAATAATTAAATAGGTTCACTTTCCCTAACATCAACCCCAGTGGATATTTATTTCCTTTATTGTTTAGAAGATCCTATGCTCAATTGTTTCTCAGACAGGTTGGAATGTTATGACAAAGTACCGCAGATTAGTGGTTCATAAAGAACAGAAATCAATGCATTTCTCACACAGTTCTGGATTCTGGTAGTTTGAGAATGGGACCAGAGCACAGTGGGTTCTAGTGAGGGCCTTCCGGTTGGCAGACTGCCGACTCCTCCTTGTATCCTCATGTGGTGGCTCAGCTTTCCTGGCCTTTCTTACAAGGGAGCTAGTCTCATTCACCAGGGCTCCACTCTCATGATGCGATCACCTCACTCAATTCCCACAAATACCATCACAGTTGGGATTATATTTCAACATATGAATTTGAGGAAGGGACACAAATATGCTGTCCATAGCAGACTAGATCACCAGTACTATTCTAAAGAATAATATTTTAATATGATCCTTTTTAATTACTAAGCTACAATATTTACAGCAGTGACTAATCCCCCAACTCCTCTGTTCTACATAATTCATGTGTCCATAAGAAGAGATAATCTGAACTCTCTCTGTAATGTAAGTCTTGGATCCAACAGGCACTACTTTGGGAAAATTAATTTTTGGACTTTGAATTCTTCATCATTGAAAAAAAATGAAAAAAAAGATTTTTGATTGATAAAGAGTATAATTGCTATGACTATTATTTGAAAGAACTTATGAAGTCTCCTTTGCTCAGTGCCAAGTTTACCCAGTGCCCTCAATAAGCAATTACCAAAAAGTTATGGCTTCAAATTGACATTGATTACTTCTGTTTCCAGGCATCAGGTGCCAGGGGTGGCTCTGGCAGGGCCTTCTCTCAGGGTTTTGCAATGCTGCCCACACAGTTCAGTCAAATTGACCATTACAGTGGCTGTAGCTCTCACGGTGGCTTGCTTCTTCAGAGACATCAGGAAAGAGGCTATTGCTTCCAATCCAGAATCTTGACATCCTTTTGAAGAGTTCACTTGCTTGAATTAGGACAGGGACCTGGGTGGGTCAGCTTTATGTGACCACTGGGCAA
This sequence comes from Geosciurus inauris, assembly GCA_004024805.1. NCBI lineage: Eukaryota > Metazoa > Chordata > Mammalia > Rodentia > Sciuridae > Geosciurus > Geosciurus inauris. The sequence goes on along the minus strand of PVHX01003008.1, from coordinate 126,615 downwards.
GGTTGTAATCTCTAGTTCATCAAACCTGCATCAAGGTGTTGCTCTGAGAGTATATTGTAGATGAGATTTGTCTCCTTAGTTAATTAACTTCAAGAAGGTTATCTGCAGTAATATTGATGGTCCTCATCTGGTCAGTTAAAAATTGTTAAGAGAAGAGATGAGATTTCCTTGAGGAAAAGGGAATTCTGCCCATGGACAGGGCTTCTGCCCAAGCATTGCCAGTCTACCCTTCATGGCCACTTGTCCTATGGATAGCAGGCTTGTCAAGCCAGCCCTTACAATGCAGAAGCAACTCCTCGAAAGAAATCCTGATACAAGTAGTAGGTACTCCTGGTCGTCTCTCTAGTGGATCCCAACTGATCCAAGACTTCAGCTGTATCCGCAGCATCCTCTCACTTTGCCAAATCACATAACCATGATCAGAAATGCACCTGCCCTAATCACAGGTCCTGCCACACTCAAGCGAGGGGCATGTGCCAAAGGCTGGCGACTTAGGGGACTACCTCAGAATCCTGCCTTCCACATATTCTAATACTATTTTTTTTCTAATAATTTCTATTAAATGGGGAACAGAGAGTAGGACTTCCTGGGACAAGAAGGTAAGAAAATAGTTGGGAGAGAAGGGAAAGAAGAGATCACATGCAGCATGGGGTTTAAGGAAGGATACAAAAAGTTGATCCATATTGACAATTGTAGATCCAGTACCGCAAAATGCTTCTGTTGCTAATCTCAAAATTGTTTGCTATGTGCATTATTTCTTCTACCACATTTAGAGCAGGACTATCTAGTGTAAGTGTTTGTGGTGAAGGAAATATTCTATATTCGCAGTGTCCAAAACAGTAGCCACTAGCTATCTGCAGCTACTGAGCATCAAAATGTGGCTACTGTGATTTAAAAATTTATTTTTTAATTTTATTAATTTTAACAAATTGAAGTTTACATAACCACATTTGGCTGGTGACTGCAGTGTCAGGCAGCATAGCACTGGAGAAATAATGGGCTTGTCACAGATGGACTTTTATAGGAACTTCAATAGCCTTAGCCATAAATAAGATGGCCAATGAAATGTCTGCAGTCTCAGCATTTGTTTTATTAATGTAAACTTGATAAACAATTTACCTGAAAAATCTCCTTTTCGCCTGAAATAAAATAGAGCAGCAATTTAGTACTATGCTTTTTGAATACCACAATTTTATATGCTTTGTTTCACCTTAAAGAAAATATGTTCAGCTTATCTAAAACCACAGAAAGAAATCAAGTGTATGACATAGTTTCTTTTTGCATGGAAATTAGAATCTTTTAAAGGAGACTAGATTTATCTGAAACAATCAAGTGAAAATGTAAGCAGCCATCATGAATAAGCAGAAGAAGCATGTGTCTGTCAGAGTCAAATGACCTATTCATTTTTCTAGAGCCTAAAACATGTATGGACCATCCATTTTCAAGAGTCAATACTCTCAGAAAAGTCATCGCATTAACCACACATTCAAAGGATTGCTACTGGGACATTCTGAACCTCGGTTCCCACCTGAGGGTCTGTCCAGAGGCTGGGTCCTAGAGAGCTCAGAGGGACACTGGCACAGCGGATCCCTGCAGGGCTCACCCAGTGCTCAGGTTCCTAGCCTACCTGTGGTTCTGCAGTGATGTTATAATTCAGGGAACTTTGGGTTTGCATTTGCTACTGAACTGGAGAGTCCCACAGCCTTGCCAGGTAGTGGAGAGGACAGAGATGCCAGGGCTGAGAAGGATGGTCTAAACTACAGGCTTCACTGGCTTCATAGAGCCTGGATTTCAAGTCTGGCCACGTTAGTCTTCACATATAGCTCTTGGCTATACTAATATTGGGGCTGAGAAATAATGGGAGAAGAATTCGCATTTAGGGTGGGTTGATACCAGAACACAACCATTTGAAGCTTAGTAACAGATATATCTGTTTTCAAAAGAAGCATAAAGCAAAAGAAAGGTACCACCACTGGCTGCCTTTGTATGCGAGTGTATCTGTTTTTCCTCAGGCCCAGGCTTTGAGGGGTTTGGCTTCTCTTTTATCCCAATGCCTCATTATATCTCCCTACATGTCTCCAACTCTCTGGGGCTCTTGCGGGTGCTCCTCCAGCTGTTCCACCATAGCCACATTCTTCCATTTTTCTGTGTAAAGCAATTCAACACAGCCTTGTCTCTGATGCTCTGGGACCCATCATTTCATCTGCAAATGACCCTTCAAAGAGTTGTGTTAAATTTCCTCCATAAGAGAAAGTCTCCAGACATGTTTTCAAATAGTGGATTTTTCTTCTTTCTAATAAAAAATTAGGTGATATAGTCAAAGTTATATAGCTAATGAAGAGAGAGAAGATGACCCTGAAGAGGGGGATACATGCGTCCCTGCCACACTGTGGTCACAGCGACAAGGCTCTCCTGTGCATCACCCTCCCTGGTACCATTCATATTGCACTTTAATTCTCTCTCTACATGGCCACAGTTTCCAAATATGAAATGAGTTCCTTATGGCAGAGAAAGTTTCATATCAATTTTTGTAACCCCAGGCCCTCGTATGCTGCCTGGCACCTAATTATAGCAATCAATAAATGCTTAATAGAGTCATCATTCATTTAACAAATATTCCCTGGCTGTATGAGAAAGTGAGGTTTAAGCTGAGATCTGTAAAATGAGTAAGAATGAGACTAGTTTAAAAAAAAAAAGCAAGTATAAGGGCTGAGGAAGTAGCGTGGAGTGAGTGAACTAGTAAGTTAATGAATAACCGAAAATGTTGCTTATTGCATAGGACTGGAGAGGGGACTGAAATATTTTGTTTCAGGTCATTGCTGGGAGTTCTGGCTATCTATATTAACAACTCTTTGGGGCCATAATGTTCATTTATTCTACTAAAATTATTGAGTACCAACTATGTGCTAGGGGCTTGGATATGCCCTTGATATATCATGTTGAGGAGCAAAACCAGGCTATGTCTTCATGGGGAAGACCAACATTAAGATCTGGTCTATGTGCTTTCCTTGAAGAGTGTTGATGCTCTGAGGTTAATAGGTCTGTTGTAATATGGAGCTAGGGGAAAACTCCCTATAGGAGGTGATGTTTGCATGAGCTTTGGAGGTCCCTAAAGGTGGGAGCAAGGGCCATGTTCCAAATAGATGAAAGGGATCTACAAAGCCCCAAGAACATGAAGCCAAGACTGGTGTGACTGCAGCACAGAGAGAAGTGTGGTTTGGTATGAAATGAGGGTGAAGAGTTGGGGAGATCCTGCCAATACACGTTACTGATTTCTAATTCTGATTCCATTAGAGACCCAAGAAATGCTATTGAAGTATTGTAAGCAGCAAATTCATGTGTGTTGGAGGTAATGGGCATGGGAGAAGTCTCACATGTGCATGTAGGCTTGGTGTATAGGACAAATCTGAGGATAGCAAGAGAGGTCTCAAGACACCAGTTAGTGGGAGGAGACTGGTTTAAGTCACAGGTGACAACTTATTGTGCAGTGCTGGTATGAGAGTGGGACTAAGTGGAAGAATTTAAGGAATATAGAAAAGCAAAATACTCAGGACATTGTGATGGATTTATTAGGGGCTATTGTAGGAAAACATGCTGGATATAACTGCCAGATGTCTTCCTGGCCTCACCAGCTCTTGAGCAATGCCATGTGCATAACAATAGAGAGACCCATGGTAGAGAATTGGGTTCAAAGGAAGGATCAAAATTTATTTATTTTTAAATGTTGAATTTGAAGTGCCTTTATGTCATCCACAAAGTATCTAGTAGACAACTACATAGAAGAGTCAAGAACTCAGTGTGGAGGTCTAGTGATGTTTGTGATTTTAGCCATGAACAGGGTGGGTGATGGAAGCCACGTATGGCTGATATCACCTAAGGAGCAAATGGAGGGTGAGAAGAGTGGAAAATCCAAGACTAAACATTGAGAGAGCCAAAATACAGTGACTAGGTGAAAGACCATAAGCTTCATAGTAGACAGGGAGTAGAGGAGGTAGGTGAACAGAAACATGGGAGAGGGATGTGATGGAGAGCATGTAGGGGAGATAGAAATGGGCACCAAAGAGGGATCCTGCTAAGAGATCACATAAGATAAGGGTGTAAATATTGTCCACTAAAAATGGTAAAACAAATGTTTATGGGGCTTTGCATGCAGTGTTTACTGAAGCGATGAGCAGTATGAATTAAGAATGTGTGAGGGTTTAGGATACTGAATCTGAAGGTGTAGAGTGGCATTTCTAAGTGGAACAGTGATATAAAATAGAGTAAGCACCAGGCAGTTCATTTGTTCATGTACATGAGTTTGCTTTTGAAATCATGAGTTGATCAAATTAATCTTTTATTATTTCTTAATGCATGACAGTTGAATAGCTATTTCATCTCATAGAACCTCACCCTGGATGAAGAACTTGAGATGTGAGCCAACATTTTCAGCAGCATCCCTTGAAAACCAGCCTGTTTCCCTGAAAATCATTTTGCTTCCTTTTTTTTTGTTGTTGTTTCTGGAAATCTCCATCTGCTTTTTCATTTATCATCTGCCTGACGTTCTTGGATGCTGTACTTGGTTGGCCTAGACTTTGGGATTAAATAGGCAAGTAGCAGCCTTCCTTTTCCCCTTTACAGATAATATGTATCATTTGGATGCAAAAATATTTGCTCATTTTCTCCTTCTGCATACAGCACAGCTACAGACCCATCTTCTCGTCTCCATTATGTATACCCCCTACCTTTTCTATTTATGTGATTAGCCAATTTACATTTTAAAAAATATATCTTCATGTAGTATCTTCATGCATAGACAGCATTTCTTTTTGTTTGTAATTTAAAAGTCCTGTCAGATGTAGAAATTGTGCTTTTTGTCCTTCCTTCATTCCAAATACCTTGCATGATAACTTTTATCAGTCAATATGAATAAATAGAAATGCATCAATGAAATAGGATAAGTCAAAATACAAATCAAATTAAAAATAAAACTATTCTTTTTAGTGATGTTCTTAGGTTCCTTGAAATAAAATTACACCATAGATCAGGAGTTTGTAAGTTTTCTTATTTTAGTGTGAATAATTTTTTATTGAACTACAGTCAAGAATTCTCAAAACCTGCAGGTGTGAAATTTCAAAGCTTGAACTATTCTAATAGCTGTGCTTGGCACGTCTAAAGATATTTTGCTCCTTCTGAAGCATTTTCTAAATCTTTGTGTCAGAAGACACTTCATTTATAACCCAGCTGTTCAGGGATACACATTGTAGATGTGCATTACATTGAGATAAAGATATGGAAGTCTGGTCCATTTTAGGAAGTTGTCAGATGTCATCAATGTACAAAGAAGCATTATTCACTGATTGTTAAATATGGGCAGTTTTTAAAATGGTCCTTCACAGTCATGAAATTTCTAAGTTTCTCATAGCAGGAAGAGTAGTAATACATGGGATTGTAAAGACACTATAAATCTTTTAAATATAAACATTTCGCTCATGTATTTTGGGGTAAACAATATCTATTTGCATATTTGGCTGAAGTCATGGATGAGAGTGTTTTCATCTTACTCCTGTACCCCACATTGACTACACATAGGTCTATGTTCTCTTATCTGCCCCTGCTTTGAACCCCTTTGCTTTTACATGTCCATTGATCTAAAATCTGAAAAAATTCCCCTGGCAGGTGCTAAAATGGACTGTAATATACTATAGTACATTTCACCCAGCAAAATGGCTTTATCTTTAAACCTCTTGTCTTTCTGCATTTTTTGAGTAATATTTTGAGAATTATAAAGATCACGTCCACAAGGCAGTCCAGATTAAGAATAATAGTGGTATGTGAATATGTGAAATGCCATGTAGTTTTAAATATGATCTTTTTAAGTGAATAGATTTCTAGGTAAAATCAGTCCCAAATTCCAAAGCAATTATGAATCTGCTGCGTTTTAACTGGTGAAAACAGTAGTTAGTGTTTAACCATGAAAAACATTTAAAAACTCAACAAAAGACTTCTGGATATTGTTTCTTGTTACTTCTACCCATCAGTGTAACTTTCACTGATACTGTGGGTGATATCAATGAATAATAGACAATATTTAGGCTGCTTATATTTTCCCCTCTAATAGGAATCCTGGATTTAATACTGAAAAGAATGTAAGATTTACAATTTAGAAAAGAAGGTGAAGATACAAGACAGGAGTTGTAGTTCACTGAAGGAACATGGGCTTAGCATGCCTAAGGCCCTGGGTTCAATCACAGTGCCAAAAACAAAAAGCAAAACACAAAACTAAATACATTTATTAATGAACTTGCTATTAGCTCCACATGCAGTTTTTATTTGCATATTTTATTCAGTGAATAGACATTTTTTTTCTATTTTTAATTATTATTAGAGTTTATAGCTATCCATAGTCATTGGGTTCATCCTGAAAAACTTATATAAGCATGGAAATTGGAATTTTTCACTCTCACTTTATGAAAAAAAAAAAGACTCAAAGCAACAGTACTGATGGAACATTTTATATTCTTTGGCTGAAATAAAATCCCCATGTTTTCTGAAATATAATCTAATAGCAAATTTTTCTTTTACTTTCTCTTCAATCTTTTGCCACTGTTGTCAAACCATCCAGAGCAAAGCCATGTGCAGTTTTGCACAAGTAGTCTGAAGCAGACTACTCTCAAATCCCAGTCCTGATATTTCTAGCTTCCTTGAACAAGCTTCTTAACCTCAATGTGCCTGGGTCCTCTGAAACAAGAGCTAATGGTACCACAGCATTGGGGTATTATGAAGATTAAGTGAGTTAATGTTTATAAAGCTTCTGAACATACAGTGTGTGCTACATAAATTGAAAATGCGTACAATTAAAATACAGCTACAAGATACATAGATTGTAGGTAGCAAAGTAGGGCCAAGCGGAAGCATATCACTTTATTTACTCCTCATTATTTCCTATATCCTTAGGCTTCTTGTCCTCACTAACAGGAAATGGGATCATTTCTTTTGCCCATGACATCTGGTTTACTTTTCTTCCCTTGTTCAAGGAGTGTTCAGGATTTTAAATGATGCTTATATTCTTCTCCAGTGTGTGTTATGTAATTAAGTAAATTGACACATTTTTCATCAGTGCAGAGTAAATAGATCGTAATGCCTGTAAGACTTCACCTCTGTCGCAAAGTGTTCTCTAAAAGAATTATATGAAAGAGAAGAACACCAACAATGACAACTTTTTCTGCCAAATCGCCAACAGTTGACTTTCTGTGAAAGAGTTAAGTATATTGTTGTATCAAATATTCAGTTACTCATTAATTAAAGTAGAACAAATTCAATATTATTTTATTCGGCAGATTAACCAAAACCCACCATGTTCGTAATTTATATTCATCCTGTCAACCGCATATGCATTAAACATTTCCATCTGGAGCCCCGATGATTGTTTTTTCTCCCATCTCATGCTTGATAAGCTGTTACTGATTAGACAGGGAATTCTGAAGCTGTTGAAAGCACAGATTTTTTTATAGCTCTCTCACCTTGGTGTTCTTTCCTTCTTATCAGATCTTTGCTTGATGTCTGCAGGTTCCCTTTTGGCTGCGATGCAGATGGAAGCTGGAGGTCCCTTAGCTCCGAGAGTTTAATGCACACAACCTCATTCACTGCCTTCCTCCCCACTCCACAGACACACTATTTTTCCTTCATTTTAAACATGCTCTACTGTCTAGTCTAATTTATAATATTTTATTTTCTTCTTCACTTGTCTCAAGTAGTTTGATACCAGACCTTAATTCACTGTTACTCTGTTCTGTAATAAATCATAACCAGCAAGTTACTTTGATGCATATTTTTTAATCATAATTCTCAGACTTTATATATTTCAATTCATTTGCTTCTTATTAACCATGCTGTTTGCTAGATGTCATTATTATCCCCATTTAGGAGATGAGGAAATTGAGGCCACAGGGAAGGTGGAAAATCTCCTCAAGGAAGCATCCCAGCTCAGCTATAAAACAGACACTCTAATACCAGGATTCAGGTGACAAGCCACCACACCACGAACCTTGCAGTACCAATGGCCCTCACTTCTCAGATGCTAGGACGTAAACTACGAGATATTAGCTCCAGTGACAAATTTGTGTGCAAAGAGCCACAGCCAAATTCTTCTTCAGTATTGCACACCTGTCTCTGTGGGTTACCTAATAGGAATCATTCAACAGATAAAAAAAATGGAGCACATAGCTTATGTGACATTAATAATAAAAACAACAACTGCATTGAAAATAGCAATTACAGAGCTGCTATTTTTTGAGAATCACTGTGTGTAGTCTTGTCACGTATCTGTCACCCTTTCAGGGTCACCTTTATGTGTCTTCAGTGCTATATTATTTTATACATTTTTTTCACACTGGACTCAGACTCATATTTCTTATAAAAGTCAACAAAGTTAGAATCAGAAGAGAATTAAAATGGATTAAAACCCAAGTTCATTTTTTTTTGCATAGCTAAAACATGTCTTTTTATTAATTACTATTTTGAACACATTAGCCTAAAAGTAGTTCTGCTGAACTTAAGATTCACTTGGTGAGCTGTCAAATGTCCCCCATCAGGCGGGGATTGATACAACCAGATCTCTCCCTGGTCTCCCCTTGTTTGGTGTGAACTTAATGCTTGGGATTTATGTGTGCTCTAAAAATCACCCTGCAACTATGCCTGGAGATGGCTAAAAATAGGAGAAAGACCATCTCAAGGATAGCTCCTATTGTGGAAACAGGGATAATTATTTAAGATAAACAGATTAATTGTCCATGATAAAGCAGATTTCTGCAGATTTCTTGCTTGCACTTTAGGTCTGGATTATGCAATTTACACATCTGTAACCTCAGTATTTAGCCTGCATATTGGAGGAACTGAATAAATGTAGATTAAGTGAATAAATTAAGTAATTATTTAATAAATCAACTAACATGTAGGAAAAAATTTTTAAAAATTACCTTTGTGTTTCTAGTAGGTTTTCTAGTAAGAAAATAGGATTAAAAGGCCTATCATATCTAAAAAATCTACATAGGCTTTTCAACTAAAACTCTATTGTAGTTGAATGGCACCATTGAGTGATGCACCTTGGTGGCATTTCACTGTTACTGTCATTATTGAGAACGAAATCCTTTATAAGTGTGAGTAGTTTGGGTATGTATAAATACAAGATCAAGTGCATGTATTCCCCAGAGTTAAAGAAATATTTTTTTAAATAAACAAATTACATGATTCCAAGTTGGTGTCTTTTGATTTGAGAAAAACAAGTAATTTGTTTAATACAAATGCATTGAAAATAGCATCACTAAGGACAGTTACCCATCTCCTAGCATTGTTATCTTGTCTACTTTTGTCTGGCTTGAAAAACAATCCTACAGGTGATATCTCTTTTACAGCTATACCCTTGTTTCCTTTTTTTAAAATATTTATTTATTTATTTATTTATTTATTTATTTATTTATTTATTTATTGCCAGGGATTGAATTTAGGGTTGCTTAACCACTGAGCCATATCCCCAGCACTTTTTAATACTGTTTTAAAGGTAGCATATTCTAAGTTAGTCAGAGCCTCCCTAAGTTGCTAAGGCTGGCTTTGAATCCATGATCCTCCTGCCTCAACTTCCCAAGATATTGGGATTACAGATGAGCCCCACCACGCCCAGCCTACACTTACTGCTTTGAAGAGCTAGAATGCATGGTCTCTTTCTACAAATGTAAGCATTTCACAGGCTATCATCTGGTCAGCTTACCATTGTATATTTTTAAATTCTCTTTGTGTCTAATCATTTCATTGGTATGTTGCTTCACATTATGTCATTCATAAATTCTTTTACAAGTCAACCTCTGATCCAGTGATCCAGAGATATAAATGATTAATAGCAGTGAGTAACTCATTTGCATCTACAACACAAAGGTCCTATTTCTGTAGAAATTATAGTTGAGACACAAAAACAAAAGCTCTCTATATCAAACAAGGCATCATGCTTCTCAGATAAATTCGCCTTTAAACCCTAGTGCCTCATTATAGGACAACTTGAAATGGTGGAGAAGCCAGTGAGGAATGTCACCAAGAGCAGTTTGCTATCAGAAGGCCTGAGATAAATTCATTAAGGTGTTTTCAACTTTAATACCAATCAGTGGTTTAAATTCTAAGAAAATTTTAATAGGAATATAATTAAAGGGGTATTTTAATAAGAATATCATGAAAATCACATTAAAAAAAGAAAGGGAGCTATGTTTGTGCTTGATGAGTTTTGAAAGAAAAGGATTTAAAAGAATGAGAGTTTAAAGAAAACGAACAAGAGTAAGGAACAAAGAAGAAAATAGATTCAGAGAAGCAAAAGAGTGAAAATGATAACAAACAAAGCAATTTAATGTTTGTCTATACTGTTTTGCTATATCCTCAGAAAATATTCCACCAGACTCTCTCCCTCATGTGCCATGCAGGATTTTCTCTAACTCCACCAAATAATGCTTGTCTGAGAAACAACTATGTTAATCTTCATTAGAATAAAATAGCTGCGAGAGCCAAGCAAAGCCCAACCCCGGAGCATGTGGTACAGAGCATCAGAGATACAGAGAAGGTTAATCTGCCTCTGTCATCCTCTAACACTGCAGGAAATTTTGTTCTTGCCTGCTCTGTTGTGATTGTGAGAGTCGTGGTTTGGAGGAAAATGGACATCAGCCAGTGTAACCGTGTTCATAGTTTCATATATGTTTTCTCACATTACCAGCATGCTCAGATGCTCGTGGCATGGTGGAACTTTAGGACACGAGGGCATCTTCCTCCAGCCAAACTGTCCTTTTATTAACTGTTTCTGGGGCCTCTAGCCTCCCCTGTAGCCCTTCTCTCCTTTCAGTTAAGTACCATTCCTCTTGATGTCTTAAAAGCTTTAGGAATCACTGGGTACGTAGGACTTACTGTGAATTCTTCTGTGAGATTCTTTGCAATGTGTTATCTGAGGACACGTTGAATGGGCAAGTGGGGGGTAGATGGTCACTGACATGGAAGGACACTGAAAAGGAATACTCATTTGCTTTTTGCCTTTGTTGACCAATGCTTAGCCTTAGTACAGTGTGTTTAAGTGGCATAAGAACTATTCGTTGCACCTGCATAAGCACATATTTGTATGATGGGAGAGTGCTGAATGTATATATGCTATGCATTTATAAGTCACTGTATCTCACATGGCGTATTGGTTCTGGACTAACAACATGGCTGATTTCATTTTTAACGGAATTTGTCATAAAATGCATACCACAGAACAATAGTTTGTTTTCATGCCTGATGGAACTATTTGAACCCAACACATAGTGGATCCTCACAATGGCCATTCATGCTTCATCAGGAAGAGCCATCAAAAAGCCATGATCATCCTTTCATTCTAGTGCAACAGATTTTTTTCAGAGCAGGTATATCATCCTTGAAAGAAAGGAAGACAATAAGGTACCATGTCCCTGAAACACCCTTTGCCATTTTCAAGAACCTAGTCAAGTTGAAAGAACAATGAAAGCAGACCAGCTTGGAAGGTCCAGATAAGTATTATCTTGAAGGACACTGACTTTCATGCATGCTGGAAACCATGGCCAGCTAATGTTGCCTGTAGAAACTCCTTTTGTGGATATCCACCAATGCCACCGTTTCATGGAATGCTGGTCATACAAGGGAACAAAGTAAGCTAATGATGCCCTGTTTATAGAACCTGATCTACAAACACACTCTGCAGTAATTGGTGTAGAACAGAGCACTGTGGTGAACACAGGATGACTTGCCTAATCTCAAAAGACAAGCTTCTTCTCCCAGCCTGTGGTCAGGGCCCAGTCTGCTCAACCGAGGGGGCTAGAGGTGTGGCTGGAGCAGAATTTGCCCTATACCAGCCTCACATGGGAACCACCTCCACCAAGCTGTTGCCCCAGGAGATGAGTCCTCTGCAGGCTGATGCTACAGCTCCATTTCAACAGCAGCTCCACTTGCATTGTCTTTTAAAGTGATCAGATCCTGCTTGCCCCTCTTTAGTGTCTCCACATTCCTAATCTCTGAATAATACCCTTTAGAAGCCTTCCCCTGCACTGTCTAAAATCTCACAAACCATGCCCACTTCCACTTCTACAGAGCCACTGGAAAAATCATTTTCATGTTTTTTTTCCCCACATATGTCTAAACATTTACACTTTTTAGAAATTCTCACTTGATTTAGTTAATATATTCCTAGCCAAAACATTGCAATTTAGTGATTGAGACATTTTCTTAATCTTGAACTCTTCAGAATCTCCAAATTCAGTCATAAAATACAAAAATTGGAAGCCCATCTGTAATGAATCTAGACTTTGAGTTGGACTTAGCTAAATTTGGTAATTTAAAGTTATAAAAATATTGGTTATGTTGAATGCATAAACTCAACAAGACGTCAAGATAGTGAATTCCTACATTCAATGAATATTTGTTGTTTTCTGGGTAACAATTCATAAGTTATAAAGAAATAAAGGCATATGTTATGCTGCTGTCAAAACAGAATAGACTGAATCATGCAATTTTCCCTTTCGCTTCACTTCTCTGTGTTTTGCTACTTTTCTTGTTTGGGAAAAAATAAACCATGTCAAGGAAGTCAGCAAAAATATGGTGAAATAGGCAGGGAGGACCACACAGTCACCTGGCCTGGCAGCCCAGTTGGCCCTAAGCCCATCAGTACCATGGCTGAAAGGCCCCGGGCTCCTCCCAGGCCTGAGCCAGAGTGACAAATGGTTGGGTTAGATTACTCATTATTTCAAGTCAGTTAAATAAAGATGTAATGCATGATGACAATAACAACTAATGTTTAGGAACAGCTTACAGTGTACTGGGTACTGTTTTAAGTGCTCCACATTTACCAACTCATTTGGTCTCAAAATAATATATTTTGCACATTTATTTTATCATAAAGCTACCAGGTAGCAAAGCAGAATTAAAACCCTGAAAGCTTGTTTGTTTGGGTTTTTATTGTTTTTAGTTTTGCTTTGTGTGAGTGTTTGCTGGGGGTTGACTCTAGGGGCACTTTACCACTGAGCCACATTCTCAGACATATATATATATATATATGTATATATATAATATATATATATTTATATATATAATACATATATATAACTACATATATATTATATATGTATATATAATAATATATTTATATATAATAATATATTTATATATGTATTATATATGTATATATGTATATATAATAATATATTTATATATAATACATATATAAAAATATATATTTATATATATAATACATATATATGTATATATATGTTATATATATAAAAATATATATATATATATTTTTGTAGTTGTTGTTGGTGGTGGTTGTGACACAAAGTCTCAGTTGCTGAGCGTCTCAATAAGTTGCTGAGGCTGACCTTGAACATGTGATCCTCCTGCCTCTGCCTCCCAAGTTGGTGGGATAACAGGCATGTACCACCACACCTGGCTTTGAACCCTGACAGTTTTTACTAAATCTCTCCAGCTACTGTGAACCATGGGCCAATAGTACAAAAGATAAAAACGTCCCCCACCATATATAATTATATGTATACTTATATACATAATTATATATGTATATTGTATATATTAGACTTATTATATATATATAATTATACATATAATTTTATATATACAAATATTATAATTCTCTGATATTTATAAGAGCTGTCCTGTTGTGTTAGGCTAAGTATGTAAAAATGGAGAGAAACTTGACATGTTTTAGCTAAATGAGATTAGATATTTCACTTTGTGCTTGTTCAAGGTCATGCATTCATTCTCCCTGGACCCAGGTAATTGCAACCATGAATGTTTTCCTTAATTGACTCAAATTATTTTTCCTATGTTCTAGAATTAAAATAATTCAAATTTACTAATTTTGTAGGTTTTTCAACATTCATGAAATTTTAAGAGTATAAGTAAACTATTCATCATTATAAATCATTTTGTTAAATTTTTCTTATAATAACTTTAATACAGTAAAAGATTAACACTTGTTTTCCTTTTTTAAAAATAACAATCAGCCAGGTGCAGTGGCACACACCTGTAATCCCAGCACTTTGAGAGGCTAAGTTCAAAGCCAGCCTCAGCAAATGCAAGGCGCTAAGCAAATCAGTGAGACCCTATCTCTAAATGAAAAAAACACACACACACACACACAAAATAGGGCTGGAGATGAGGCTCAGTGGTCGAGTACCCCTGAGTTCAATCCCTGGTACCAAAAAAATAATAATAAATAATAACAATCATGTGGTATTTGGAATGTAATACTTTTACTTCACTTTGCAAGTTTTGGCATTTTTGTACATTTTTAATTGCTGTCCAAAATAGTCATTCACAAAAGAGTTTCAGTGTGTGAATTTTTTGCTATAAAATTGACTTTAAGAAAATTTAATTGGTAATGTGCTAAAATAATCAGGAAATGTGAGTATGCACTGAAGTTCTAAATTTGTCCATTTTTAGAATTCAGACTAAGAACAAAAACAAATGGTTAGTATTTTTTTGTGTGTATATATATTTTTATTTAATGTATATGTCTATATATTTCTATACATATGTATATATGTATATTAGTGCATTATAGTTATACATAATAGTGGGGTTAATTTTGACATATTCATAAATGCATATAATATAGTTTTTTCCATTTCAATCTCCAGTACACTCCCTTTCCTTTCCTCTTCTCTCCCCTAATCTCCTTCATCAACTCTATTGTTCTTCCTTCTATTTATTTATTTACTTCAGTTGATGCATTATAATTATATATAAGACTGGAATGTGTTGTGGTATATTCATACAGGCACCTAATTGGAACAATTTCCTTCTCCAGTTCTTTTCCTTTCCCTCTTCTTCTCCTTCTCACTCGATCCCGTACGTCTTCTCTAATAATCTCCATTCTATTTTCATTATATGCCCTTTTTTATTGCTTTTTTCTCTCTAGCTTCCTCATATGAGAGAAAACATTCAACTCTTGACTCCCTGAGTGTGGCTTATTTTACTTAGTATCATGTTCTTCAGTCCATCCATTCACCAGTGAATGATGTAATTTCATTCTTCTTTATGACTGAGTAAAACTTCACTCTGTGTGTGTGTGTGTGTGTGTGTGTGTGTGTGTGTGTATCACATCTTCTTTATCCAGTTATCTATTGATAGGCACCTCATATGGTTACATAACTTGGCTATTGTGGATTGTCCTGCTATAAACATTGGCATGCATGCATTATTAAAGTATGCTGATTTCAGTTTTTATGGATAAATACTGAGGAGTGAGATATCTGGGCCAGTTGTGTGGTGGTTTAAATCCTTGTGTTTTGAGGAATCTTCATAATGCTTTCCAAAGTGGTTGTACTAATTTAATATCTCACCAACTATGTATAGTAACTTTCCCCCCACATCATTACCAGAAATTATCATTATCTGTATTCTTGACAATTTCCATTCTAATTGGGGTGAGAGATCTCTGTAATTTTGATTTCCATTTCCGTGATTTCTAGGATATTGAAAATTTTTTCATGTATTTTTTTGGCTATTTGTATTTCTTCTTTTGAGAAATGACTGTTTAGATCTTTTGCCCATTTATTGAATGGGTTATTAGTTTTTTGTGTATGCTAAATTTTTTGACTTCTTTTTATATTCTGGTTATTAATTTACTGATGGAAGAGTAGCTGGCAAATATTTTACCTGTTCTGTGGCTCTCTCCTAACAGTCTTATTTCCTTTGCTGTGCAGAAAATTTTAATTTAATGCTATCCCATCTATTAGTTCTTGGTTTCATTTGTTGAGCTTTAGGAGTCTTATTACAGAAGTCAGTGCCTATGTCAATAAGTTAAAGTGTTGCTCCTATGTTTTTTCTAGTAGTTTCACTATTTCTGTTCTAATTCCTAGGTCTTTGATCCACTTGAGTTGATTTTAGTGCAGGGTGAGTGATAGTATTCTAACTTCTGTTTTAGTTAGCTTTTTGTCATTGTGACCAAAATATCTGACAAGAACAGTTAGAGGAGGAAGTTTATTTGGTGTTCATGGCTTTAGAGGTCTCAGTCTATAGATCGCTGACTCCAACACTCCAGGCCCAGTTCAGGCAGAACATCAGAACATCAGAACATCAGCACAGGACATGGTCACCAGCAGGCAGAAAGTGCTCAGCTCACCAGGAACAAAATATAAACCCCAAAGACAGGGCCCCACTGATCTACCTCCTCCAGCTATACTCTCTAAAATTATCAGTCGATTAATGCACTGATTAGGTTAAGGCTCTCATAATCCAATCATCCCACCTCTAAGCTTTCTTACTTTGTC
Organism: Geosciurus inauris; assembly: GCA_004024805.1. NCBI lineage: Eukaryota > Metazoa > Chordata > Mammalia > Rodentia > Sciuridae > Geosciurus > Geosciurus inauris. The sequence goes on along the minus strand of PVHX01003008.1, from coordinate 110,308 downwards.
TTACACATAAGGTTTTAGAAGACACCAGTAAGGGCACTCAACCACTGAGCCCCATCCCCAGCCCTATTTTGTGTTTTATGTAGAGACAGGGTCTCACTGAGTTGCTTAGTGCCTCACCATTGCTGAGGCTGGCTTTGAACTCTCTATTCTTCTGTCTCAGCCTCCCTAAGTGCTGGGATTACAGGCTTGCGCCACCGCGCCCAGCTCCTGATTTTCTTTTATGTTGATCTTGTATGCTGTTACTTTGTTGAATTTCCTTATCAGCTCTAGAAGTCCTCTGGTGGGTGTTTTGGGTCTGCTAGGTACCTTTTTGTAAGTTGAAGAAAATACCCCAGAATAAGAAATGATTAATTTTGGAGGAGAATAGAATCTAGCAGATTATCTGTTCCCTTACTTTACAGGCCCAGAAAGTGAAATGATTTCCTCAAAGCCCAATTGGCCAGGGCTGGGCATTAGTCTCTGTGCTCCAGGAAGCACTGTCCTGTTGCCTGATGGGGAGGGTATGATGCTGTTCACTCAGCTACCTGCTTCTGGGTCATGGAAAAGCAAGCATCACTTTCATTCTCGACAAATTTTCTGCCTCAGCATGCCACTTAATCCCCTAAAATGAAGACATGTCTGTGCTGCTAGGTCTATGTTAAAAGAAAGTTGACCATTGACATATTAAAAACTTACTGATCTACTAAAAATAGAACTTGTACACTGTTACATCTGTCATACCTTGGGAAATGCATAAGTTGTTAGGATTGACCTAAGCTGTAAGAAAAAAATGCCAAAATCAGAATGTTGAAAATAAGCTGTGTAGGCATTATATCAAAATGTGTGCTATTTCTAAATTCCATTTCTTTCCTAATAGCCCTTGAAAAGTCTTTTCTAAAATTAATGTGGATTTATGGCATTTGTGTGACTTTATATTTTTTGAATTCACAATGATCCATTTCTTAGAGCTAGGGAATGATGCAAATTTTCAATATTTTTCTAATATCCCCATTAGGTCAGGCCCTCATTCAAAAGAAAATGTCAAGTCTCCTTAATAGAAATGCTTGATTTTCATTAGGAAGAGAAATTCAAAGTATAAATTATATAAAATAATATCTATAACTTTAATAGATATTTAATAACATCCATAATACAATCAAATTCAAGTACCCATATGTTCTTAAAGTAACTTAAGGCTCAGAGAGGACATAGATCAATGTTCCCATTTTAGTAAACTCAATAAAATTTATATTTTTATGTTGTAATTTTTTTTTGTACCAGGGATTGGACTGAGGGTGGGGGGTTGGCTTCACCACTGAGCCACATCCCCAGCCCTTTTTTATATTTTATTTAGACATAAGGTCTCATCAAGTTGCTTATGGCCTTACTAAGTTACTGAAGCTGGCTTTGAACTCACAATCATCCTGCCTCAGTCTCCCAATCTGCTGGGATTGCAGGAGTGCACCACGATGCCCAGTTTATGTTGCAAATTTAAAGCAGAATGTTTCCTATAAATTCAGGAAAAATAGGCTAAATAAAAACAGCTAAATAAAAATGAAAATTCTTAGTTCTACATCTCAGGGAATATAAATTAGAGGATATGATTTAGATTCTGTGATTCTCTAGGAATCTGAGATTCTACATATCCCTGTATTGCTAAAGCTGAATTTGCTGTTCAGAAAGCACTTAGTGAATTATAATAATTAAATATGTGAACCACAAAGTTGAGTGCAGTAACATGTGAGGAATAGCGTATCTGTGTTTGCATGCTCCACTTGTGGCCACATGTACTGAAAGTCATGCTCTTGCAGAGAAAGCAGTATTTTGTTAGAGTATAACAATGTAGCATTGTACACATCTATGAAGAGGGTTACTGTTGGTTGATCATTTTTCTCAAGGTCATTTAAGAATTTCTTATATTTTCATTGACATGTGTACTGTTGGAAATGGTTCTCTACTTTCCCATTTAAAAATAAATAAATGCAATTAAATACAGTAAATCCTCATTTGTTAGAGTAGTTACATGATGTAAAGTTTCCACAAACACTGAACTAGCAAATATTGAGCCAAGCTCCTAGAGGATATATGCAGTTAGGTTCCTATGAGCTTCTGGTCACTTCTTTTTATCAATCAGTCAATATGTAATGTTGGCCAATGTGTGTTTCAGTTTAAGGAGGCCTTATCATATTCACTGCTATTTCCTTTGGTCTGAATTCATGGTAACCAGTGCTGTCACTCAGGCCTGAATAAAGCCGATCTAATTCCCTGTAAAGTACATCACAGCCTTCTAGTGCTGAGAAACACCAAGCCGTACTTCAGCACTATATTTGGGATGCAGACACTTTCAGTAGGAAAATCAGTCTATAAAAAGTACAAAAACTTGAAAAATATAGCCAAAAACATATCATGAGAAAAGACCTCTTTTAAACACTATGAAATCTAAAGCAAGAAGGCCAAGCATGGCCTTGCTGGATATTTGCTGTGAATGTATCCTGGTGACCCAAACATTCTGCAATGCTGTATCCATGCACGTATGATGGCTTATTGCCATGAGTGTTGCTTTGGGGGTTACAAGTAGGCAGATTTGCAATCATGAATGATTGAGTGTATTATTGCATTAGTTGGTATCTTATTTTGGGCTTCTATAAATAACAGAGAGGCATGAACTAGAGCCTTTTGTTTAAAAAAAAAAAAAAGCAATATGTATATCTAACAGTTCTGGAACCCAGGAAGTCCAAGGACAAGATCATCACAGATTTGAACATTCGTGAGAGCTTCCTGATTCATGGAAGTCATCTTCTTGTTCTGGTATCAGACAGTGAAAGTGATAGCTAGCTCTCTGGGGCTTCTTTATAAGAGCACTGATCTCAGTCATGAGGGTCTGTCTTTATGACCTAATCACCTGCCAAAGGCTCCACTGATTAGTTTCTACCTAGATATTCTGGAAGGACACAAACATTCAGAACAGAGCATGCTATCCTAGACACTTCAAATCCATGCACTTCGCACATGCAAAATACACTCATTTCATCCCAATAGACCCCAAAGTCTTAAGTCATTCAGAATCAACTTTAAATGTTACATCCAAAATCTCAACCAAATAGCATACAAATGAGAGATGGGTGAGGGTCAAGGTATGATTCATCCTGAGGCAAACAGTTCTGGAGCTGTAAAGTTGTGAGATCAAACAAATTATATCCTTCCTAAATATGAGGTGGGGTAGACATAGGTCATACTTACATTTCAATTCTAAAAGAGAAAAACAGGAAATAAAGGGCAACAAGTCCCAAAGCTTGAAAACAATCTTCTTTGGATAGTTACTGTGTCTTCTCAGCTCACTGAGGTGGAGGACCCAACTTCAGGGCCCATTAGAGTGGTATCCCAACCCCCACAACCTAAAGGTCCTGCCAATTGACAGTTCTCAGCAGTGACCCCAGCTCTGTGGCAGCTCTGAGCCTGGGTCATGAGACTGCAGCCATTTTGTGCTGGCATCACTCGTGGTGGCTTCTACCAGTCTGGGATCCTGGGGGTCAGCCCTACCCCAATGGCACCACTACACAATGACCTAGAGAGGGCTTTCTGTGAGGACCCATGCCCACAGCTGTTCTCCTTCTGGGTTGTGAAGATCTCTGTCTGGGCCACTCTTTGAAACCCAGGTGGAGACAGCTGCACCCTATAGCTTCACCAGGTGTATCACATGCTGGACCCACATCTGGGACAGCAGAGTGACAATAGATTGCAGAGAGCAGAGCATGAGGCAGTCCTGGCAGTACAGGCCAAGGTCCTACAGATGCCCATGGCTCCTCCTTTGAAATTGTTCTGTTGTCCCAGCCTTGACTATCTGAGCCTATGATAGGAAGAACAGATGATCCCTGATGACCTCTGAAATGCCTTCCCAGTAACCCTTCCATCATCTCAGACCATGAGTCCTGGTTTCCCCTGAGATGGGCAACCCATATTCATCTTCATATCTAACAGCTTCTTGGCACATTCTTATTCTCACCAAACACTCTTGCATTTTTTTTTCTAATGGAGATAGAATGAAAGTTTTCCACATTTTTCAGTTATTTCCCTTTTAATTATTTCATCTTTAAATCACATCCCTCTCATAATTTTATTATAAACATTCAAGAGAAGCCAAGCCACACTTTCAACACTGCCAAACTCCCCCATGTAGATCTCCAAATTTGTCACTTCCAGTTTTACCTTCCAGAAAACACAAGAATTTAAACACAATTCACCCAAGTTTTTGCTTCTTTATCTGAGGAGTTGTTCTTCCTTCAGTTTCCATTAACATGTTCCTCCTTTCTGAGAGCTTCCTTCCTCCTTCCCTCCTTCCTTCCTCTCTCTCTTCCTTTCCTTCTTGAGAATCTGACATAATTACAAAATTGATACCAAAAAATCCATTTTGTACCTTGTCCAGCTACAGAAAATAAAATAAAGTCCCATTTTATTTCAGTAAATCTTCCCCAAACATGCTCCTAGTTTACTTAGTTGACATCAACAATATTTAGTGATCTCTTATTAATTGAACAATTAAATATCTTCTATGTCAATTAAGGATGTTCTTGCCCCTGTGAAGTTGACTCTTCCTTTTAGCAACAACAGCACAGTAGATGGCTTCCCCTTCTTGTGGGTGATGACACTGAGCCTCTTAGGAGAAACATGCCCTCTCTTATTTGTATTGAAATTTATTTTTCTTCTTTCTTTTTTTTTGGCACCAGGGATTGGACTCAGGGGCACGCAACTACTGAGCCACATCCCCAGCCCTATTTTGTGTTTTATTTAGAGACAGGGTCTCACTGAGTTGCTTAGCACCTTGCCATTACTGAGGCTGGCTTTGAACTCAAGACTCTCCTGTCTCAGCCTCCCAGAGTGCTGGGATTACAGTCATGCGCCACTGCGCCCAGCTGGAATTTGTTTTTCTTAATCATCACTTCTGTTGATTTAGAATTAACTATTTTGCTTTCTATAGTATTTGCCTTTTGAAATTAAAATCTTTGCTGATATACACTGCAGTTATTTACAGGTAAATTATGGTAAAATAAATAAGTTTAATTTTCAGATCTTTTATGACCTATGCAACCTTATAGCTGATAGTTTCCGAGTTTAAAGAACAGTGTGTCCAGACCAAACATCCGTGGGTCTGCAGCCAGGAGCCTCACCTTAATTCAATCCCACATCAACTGCTCAACATTTAGAAACGGGGAGACCTCATTAAATGCGTGGGTTTCTGGCCCTTCATACGAAAGAATGTTTGAATAACACCTGCATTGCCGCATAGCATCTGTTACCTACAGGAGGATAGAGTAAAATCCAGTGTAAAATCCCAACACCCCATTATCTTATATCTCTGACCCCATATCTCCATCAAACATGAGAAAGTAAAAGGCAATGATGGCGGGTTCCCTGATTCTTACAACAATCCAGTGTCCCCTGTTTGTATGGAACGACTGTCCCCTTTAGCCCTAATGTTGTAACTTCTAATTTCAGGAGTTTTAAATCATTTTATCCTTGTCAGGGCTGGTTCTCGGCACAAGTGGTGTGAGCATTGCTCATTTATAGAATAAATTATTCAACCTGTTCACCAGAGCCTGGGCATGCAGGTGTCATGGAGTACCCAATGGCCCCAAGGTCACAGTGAATCATACTCCCTCCAGTGCCAAGGCACTGAGGTGTGAGGATGACCAGGCCACAGAGCAGCAATTAGCATGTTACCTGACAAGACCCAGCTGCTCTAGCAGATATGAAAGAGCACACTGTTTCCCAACATGTGTACGCTCGGAGCTTTATTAATCCTGCTTTATGGTTGAGGTAAGTTCCACCCAAAGGTGTATGAAATAAGTCAACACTAAAGCCCAGCTGTAATGTTCCACTCCATAGGAATAAACCCAGAACACATTGAGCATATGTCCCAACCTCTTGCAAACAGGCACAAATTACTTGTACTAACTCATTTAACTTTTAGGAAAGCACACAAAATAAAGTAAACAAAAATTATTTTCATGCCAGGCGTGGTGGCACATGCCTGTAATCCCAGTGGTTTGGGAGCCTGAGGCAAGAGGATTGCAAGTTCCAGGGCAGACCCAGCAATTTAGCAAGGCCCTAAGCAACTTATTGAGACCCTATCTCAAAAACAAACAAACAAAAAAAAGGACTGGGGATATGGCTCAATGGTTTAGTGTCCTCGGGTTAACTCCCAAGTACCAAAAAAAAAAAAAGACTTTCTTTATAGTCTCTTCTTATATACTGAGACTTGTCCAGGAATCTTTGTAGGAGTTGTTGGTGAACTGTACATAGTTTGGAAGAGTATTGATAATATATTCTTAAAGGGATGGTTTGGCTCCTTTTTTAGGGTGTGAATTGAAAAGGATAAAGCATAGAAATGTGAGATAGCTAAAGAAGTGAAATATTTCTGATATTCTGTCAAAAAATTAAGATGATGAATGAAGATAAGTGAACTCAAAGAGGAATTTTTTGACATTTTTAAGGGTAGATTAAATTCCATTGAAAGTCTTGATGCTTTTGTGATGTTGAATTTATCATGCTGTTGGACAAAACTGTGACTATAAATATTCCTTGGCAATTCTTCTATCACTAGAAGAGATGGAACTAATTTGAGATCTTTGGTAGCCACAATGTATCATCAGAAAGCCCTGCATTCTTTCATGGCAGAGTTGTCTCCTGAATCCTGGCTTTGTGTAAGCTTTATCTACGCTGTTAGACTGTCTTCAGACTGTGTGTTTGCACCCTCTGCCTCTGTACCCCTCCACCATTCTTACTTTTGCATCTGTGTGCTGGAGATAATGTTACAAGATGTAAATCTGAGCATGCACCTTCTGCTTAGGATGCTGTAACATTGCACCCATAGGCATATCTCCAGAGGCTGGGTCCTTCTTTTTCTAACTGTAATCCTGCCCATGAGCTGTGAGCCATACACATTAAATTCAGAAAGAACCAAGCTCCTTAAAACAATCAAATATTCTGTTCCCCTATCCATCTGGGTTTATCTTGCTCAATCTTTATTCTCTTTTCACAATTCTTTATTCTCATATATTAATTCTTTCTTAAAACTCAACTCTTTACCTCAATAACCCTAGAGTCTTTCCAAGTCTTTGGATGTGGAAGATATCTCAGTGAATGCTAGTAGATATCAGTAATGGTTTCTAAAATTTACTTGAAAGGAGCTTTCTGCAGATCTATGAAATTACTTGTCAGCAATTGCAAGATTATTTTTCTTGTTTGACCCAAACTTCTATTTTTACAGTTAGAGACTTTTCTGTAGATGGCATTTTAAAATGTATTAGTAGAAAATTTGAAACATAGTAAGTCCAACATGAGAAACACCTGCCATTTGAAAAGATAAATTATCATTAATTATCTGAAAGGATTATTGTTCCACCATTCCCAAGAGGAACAGCTAGCTAAGCCAGGCCACAGAATGGGCTCAGAGGGCTCACAAAGGGAATCCTCAGAGTCTATCAGGAGGAAAAGGGAGTGTGGGCTATGAACAGGAGAATTTTTGGTGGTTTCTATAGGAATCAATTGGTTAGGCAGGCTACATACAGTAGTTTGTATAATTTCAGTGGGCTTTGGGGCATTATAGCTATCCAACATTGTGTGACACTGAACTCTTGGGTGATTAGGGCAGGAGGATAATGGCACATGAGAAGAGAGCTTCATAAAGGTGTTTGGGTTGTGGATTCTGGATTGGATGTTTTTTCTTTGGAAAGTGTGCTTGCAGGCAAGTTGTTTACTATCTCTAGGAATTAGCTGACCCAATGAAGGGCGGTCCTTGAAGGATTCATGTGGTGCCAGATGTAGCATCAGAACACAGAAAATAAAAGACAAGGTTAAAACATGGGAGGAAATGGAAGTAAGACACTAGCAGTTTCAAGAAATGACCAGGCTGGTGGCCACTGTCCCCACTCCCAGTCCATTTGTGTTACTCCTGCTTCAGATACAGAGCATTGATCCTTTCCTAATGGTAATATAAATTACTGCTGAAACAGTACCTGAAAGCAAGTCCCCTAGCTCCTTTTCCAACCAAATTGCCATCCTTTAGCTCTTATGGCATAGAAATTTAGACACCAACACTGACAATGATGTTTTAAATGGAACCAGATTTTTAAAAACCTTGAATACATGCTGGGAATAATTTCAATCAGAAGGCATTCTGAGGAGTTTCTCAGTATCTGGTTCATTTCCTCATCTTTGTAATATTTACTTGGGATTTATAATTCTAAACAGACTTTTCCCAAGCAGAAAAATAGATTTTTTATGGTCAAAACTGTAGAGCTATTTTCAGTAAATAGCAATATTATCACAGAGCAGGCACGTCTAATTTGTTTGACTTTTTGATTTACAAAAATAAATAAAAATAGCTTCCGCATGGATTTCCTACAAATAGATTTTATGCTAATTTTCAAAAATTGCTTATTATCTATGCATTATCAGATGTATTGGAACTATAACCCAGTTTAGAAGTGGATTGCTCTGGTTTTCTGATATCCTAAGAGTTGTGAATAGATGAGAAGGGACCAGAACATGGGCACACATGGTGTGTGTGTGTGTGTGTGTGTGTGTGTGTGTTATTTATGAGAATTTCATGAGGCAGAGGGTACTTCAGTGTTGTCTTTTGATATTGAATAATATAGTTTTAATAATATAATTTCAAAAAATTACTAACATTTTCCTGTTTGAGTTTGATTCAAGTAAGCCAACCATATAATTAGACCTTCATGAATCATCACATATTTTAGTCTTTTTATGAAGTAATTCAATAATAAAAAATACAGGAGTAAATCCATCTTACTTCTAAATTTCAGTAAATACCTTGGAGTGATATGAATTACTATTAAAAGGATATTTAAAACTTAGTACTTTAATCTTACAATAGGCAAGTTTCTCTTAAAGAGTTTGATTAAATATATATATATAGTACATATATATTGCATTTAAACTCATATAGTGGTTAAATGTTTGAGCTTTTGAGTAATAAACGAACAGCTCTAAAATGAGCATAATAACAGCATTTCATGTTTTTAACTATTTCTTCATGTCAGATACTCACAATTACAGTATTTGGATAAGTGCATATCATTAAATAATGTATAAGTCTGTGCTCTTAGTAAATTTTGTGGCACCAGGTATGATGTTGCAGGGAAATAAGAACATAGTAAAGTTCTCCTTTGTGCCTTGTTATTGAAAACACTCATTGTGTTTAGATGAATTTAAGAAGGATTTATTGCACCAAGAATGCAAAGTAGAATAATCCAAAATCTGTATTTTAGAAGAACTTAAAGTCCATACAGAAAATCAGGTCCTTAAAAGGTAATTTCACCATACCCTGGGGAGTGGGGTGAGCAATGTGCAGGGTGCCATGGGGACAGGGGGCAAAGGCAGCTTTGCACAGGGAACCTTTGGGGTGGGTGAAGCTCCTCTGGGGCTTTGAAGATGCCTGGAATTTAACCAGATGATACCACTGAAGGTGTTATAAGCCACGTGGCAGAGCTGGGATTGTGATCTTCTCAGCCAAAGAATTTATTTCACAAAACCGTTCCTAGCTTCTGTAGAGAGAATACATGGAGGGAAATCAGACTGGAGGATGGAGGTTAGTCACTTAAGTTTGTTAGAACAATGGACCACATGAGAGGTGACAGCAGCCTGGAGGTAGGACATATAAAAAAAGTAAGTGAATTCAAAACGGGCACGGTGGCACATGCCTGTAATCCCAGCACTTTAGGAGGCTGAGACAGGAGAATGGTGAGTTCAAAACCAGCCTCAGCAATGGCGAAGTGCTAAGCAACTCAGTGAGACCCTGTCTCTACATAAAACACAAAATAAAAAAAGTAAGTGAGTTCAGGGCTAAATGTCCTAGGACTTGGAAGTGCTGAGTGTAGGTGGTGAGAAAAAGAGGAACTCAAGAAAGTGGCAGACCTCTGGCTTGAGTGACTAAATTTTGGATAAGAGGACAAGAGAAACAATTAAGCACTGGGCAAGGAGATAGATATGCCTGTGAAATATCCACAGGTATCAGTGTCTCAGGGTTGGAGATGGGAGTCTAAAGTTTATGGAGAGAGGCGGTCAGAGTCCTGATGCTGTTGTTGCTGTACCATGCGATACCAAGCACTTAGGGGCAAAGTAGCACATTTTTAGGAAAGATACTGCAGAAAATGTGAGATGCTGGTCTTCATGAAAAAATCTTTGAGGATTTGGTTTAGTTTCTTCTTTGCCAAAGTAAGTCTATCTCTAGCCCATTTTTCAAAGGATATAGTAAAGAAATATATTTTAACTATTTATTTAGGTTTAAACCAGAGACACCTCAAAAGAAGGTAATGGGTTACCAGGAAGCAATGAGGTCCAATCATACACAGAAAGAACAAGGAGTACTCTATCCATGTGTGCGTCTGTCTAGGACTGAATCAGTTAGAAATGATGGAAAGAATTCTTGCCCCAAACCACAAACTCCACAATGGTATGCAATAATACCATTGTTTTTCTGACAATGGAAACAGTGGGCATATGTGTAGTTGTGGCACCATGGAAAATCAGTGATTCTAAAAATTTCTTCCAAACTAGTGCCGAATGTTTAATGAAAATATGTAATAGTGTTTATTATACCTTCATCTGATATATTAAAATATAAAAGACAGCCTTCCATCATTGAACAAGTATTTGATGAACACTGTTTTGAAACATTATTTCAAGTAGTGGGCTTCAAGATAAACTAAACAAAGTGTCTGATGCTTTCATTCTCAGAGATTTTGGTGAATTCACAAATGTGCCAGTATATCAGGTGGAGTTCCATGCTGTGGAAAGGAAGAAAGCTGAATGAGTAGGGAGAGGACGAAGATGATAGTCATACTATATTGTAAAAAATGGTCAATGCATCTAAAATATTAACTTATTACTTAAAAATAATATTTGGATTCATATTCATGTGAAGTTTGAAAACCTAGGCAAACTCCACCTTCTATTTTTAAACTTTAGTTTCAGAGATGCACTTCAAACTTTTGAAGTGACTTTATATTTATTTGCTCAAGTTATGTTAAAATATATATATATATCTTTAGGCTTACCTGCAGAGTCCAGGCCCAGAACTGCCTCTGGGTTCCCCACGGGAGCCCACGCCTAGGTCAGGCCTAGGACCGCCCCCACAGACCTGTGTGAGAGCCCAGACGCAGGATCACTCCTGCGCAGAGTGGATGTCCATGCTGTTGCTCCCTTCCCAAATCCGTCTTGGGGCACTGCAGCCATCACCATAGCCCTCCTCACATAATAGCCTCCACCTTGGGACAACAGACAGGGTCTGGAGGTGCTGCCTGCCATAGCATAGCCTGCAACAGTGCTGCATCTCCAAATAGTCAGCCCAAAGCCATTTTGCGGTAGTGTAGCATCCATTTGAGGATACCTTCCAGGAACTGGAAGCAAACACCAAGGTGAGGTACAGGTGATCTTCAGGGTCACTACAAGATTTTAGGATAGAAAATGCAATAACTCAGATCCGCACTGCAAAAAAGGAAGACACACAATCAACATGCAAACAACAAGCTAAGAAAATGACCCAAACATGCCAAGATACTACATTAATATTATCCATTGACAGTGCAAGCTGATGAAATATCAGAAAATGAGTTCAGAATGTACATATTTAAAATGATCTGCAAATTAAAGAATGACCTAAGTAAGCAAATACAGGCAACAATTGATCACTCCAACAAAGAGATAAGAGAGCAAATACAGACAACCATTGATCACACCAACAAAGAGATAAGGGAGTAAATACAGGTAGCAAATGATTACTTTAAGAAAGAGATGGAGATTGCAAAAAAAAAAAATCAGAAAATCTTAAAATGAAGGAAACAATAAACCAAATAAAATACTCAATAGAAAACAACACCAACAGGCAAGATCACTTGGAAGACAGAAACTCAGATAATGAAGACAAAATATACAATCTTGAAAATAAAGTTGACCACACAGTGAAGGTGGTAAAAAAAAACCATGAACAGAACATACAAGAATTTGGGGATAACAGCAAAAGACCAAACCTAAGATTTATCAGGATAGAGGCACAGAGTTTCAAACCAAAGGAATACACAATCTCTTCAATGAAATAATATCAGAAAATTTCCCCAAACTGAAGAATGAATTGGAAAATTAAATACAAGAGGCTTGCAGGACACCAAATGTACAAAATTAGAAAAGATCTATACTAAAGCACATTATAATGAAAACGTTTAGCATACAGAATAAGGATAAAAATTTAAAGGCCACAAGAGAGAAGAATCAGATTACATGTAGGGGAAGACGAATTCAAATCCCAGCAGATTTTTCAATCCAGACCCTCAAAGGCAGGAGATCATGGAACAACATATTCCAAGCTCTGAAGGAAAATAGATACCAATCAAGAGTCTTATATCCAGCAAAATTAAACTTTAGATTTGATGACAAAATAAAAACCTTCCATTATAACAAAAGTTAAAAGAATTTACAGCAAGAAAGCTTGCACTACTGAGCATTCTTGGCAAAATATTCCATGAGGAGGAAATGATAACCAACAATTAAAATCTGCAAAGGGAAGAACTACACTAAAGGAAAGGCCAATCAAAGGAGAAACCAATTCTAGTTAAAAACAAAAAATAAAACACAATGACAGGATTACAAATCTGTCAATAAAAACCCTGAACGTGAATGGCCTAAACTCATCAATTAAAAGACATAGACGGACAGATTGGATTAAAAAAAAATATACTGCCTTCAAGAGACTCATCTCATGTGAAAAGGCATCCAGAGACTGAAGGTGAAAGGGAGGGGAAAAAAAACATGTCACTCTCATGGACCCTGTAAACAAGCAGGAGTTTCCATCCTCATATCAGATAAAGTGGATTTCAAACCAAAGTTAGTGAAAAGGGATAAAGAAGGCCATTTCATACTTCTTAAGGGAATCATACATCAATAAGACATAACAATCATAAATATCTATGCCCCAAACAATAGAACATCTATGTATATCAAGTAAACCCTTCTCAACTACAAGAACCAAATAGATGACAACACAATAATACTGGGTGACTTTACATAATTCTCTCACCACTGGATAGATCTTGGAAACAAAAACTAAACAAACTATAGAACTCAATAAAACAACCAATAATTTAGACGTAACAGACATATATAGAACATTCCATCCATCAACAAGTGAATACACTTTTTCTCAGCAGCACATGGATCCTTCTCCAAAATATACTGTATGTTATGCCATAAAGCAAGTCTTAGCAAGTACAAAAAATAAAATAAAATAAAATAAAACCTGACACTACATCTCAAAGTCCTAGAAAAAGAGGAACAAACCAACATCAAAAGAAGTAGAAGACAGGAAATACTTAAAATCAGGGCTGAAATCAATAAAATTGAAACAAATGAAACAATTCAAAAAACTGACAAAACAAAAAGCTGATTCTTTGAGAAAACAAATAAAATTGACAAATCCTTATCCATTGTAATGAAAAGAAGTAGAGAGAAAACCAAAATTAAAAAAATTCATGATGAAAAGGGAAATATCATGACAGACACTATTGAAATACACAGGATAATTAGAAACTATTTTGAAAATTTATACTCCAGTAAAATAGAAAACTCTGAAAGACATGGACAAATTTCTAGAGGAATATGACCTACCCAAACTGAACCAAGAGGACATACACAACTTAAATCGATCAACTTCAAGCAAGGAAATAGAAGACACCATCAAAATCCTACCAACCATGAAAAGCCCAGGGCCAGATGGATTCTCAGGTGAGTTCCACAAGACCTACAAAGAAGAATTAATACCAATACTCCTCAAATTATTCCATGAAATAGAAAAAGAGGGAACCCTTCCAAACTCATTCTAAGAGGTTAGTATCACCCTGATATCAAACCAGACAGACACATCAAAGAAACAAAATTTTAGAACAACATCCCTGATGAACATAGATGCAAAAATTCTCAACAAAATTTTGGCAAATTGCATACAAAAACATATTTAAAAAATTGTGCACCATGATCAAGTGGGGTTCATTCCAGGGATTCAAGGTTGGTTCAACATACAGAAATCAATTAACATAATCCATCACATTAATAGACTTAAAGACAAGAATCATATGATTATATCAATTGATGCAGAGAAAGCATTAACAAAATACAGCACCCTTTCATGTTCAAAACACTAGAAAAACTAGGGATGGTAGGAACATACCTCATCATTGTAAAAGCTAGCTATGCTAAACCCAAGGCCAACATCATCCTAAATGGAGAAAAATTGTAAGCATTCTGTCTAAAAATGGGAACAAGACAGGGATGCCCTCTTTCACTACTGCTATTCAACATATTACTTGAAACTCTAGCCAGAGCAATTAGACAAAAGTAATTAAAGGGACACGAATAGGAAAAACTGTCATTATTTGCCAACAACATGATACTATACTTAGGAGATCCAAAAAATTCCACTAGAAAATTCTGGAATTAATAAATGAATTCAACAAAGTAGCAAGATATACAATCAATACCCATAAATCAAATGGATTTCTGTACATCAGTGATGAATCCTCTGAAAGAAAAATTAGGAAAACTATCCCATTCATAGTAGCCTCAAAAAAAGAAAAGAAAAAAAAGAAAAGAAATACTTGGGAATCAATTTAACAAGAGAAGTAAAAGACCTCTACAAAGAAAACTGCAGAAAACTAAAGAAAGAAATTGAAGAAGACTTTAGAAGATGGAAAGATCTCCCATACTCTTGGACAGGCAGAATCAATATTGTCAAAATGGCCATAATACCCAAAGTGCTGTACAGATTCAGTACAATTCCAACTAAAATCCCAACATCATTCTTTATAGAAAGAGAAAAGGCAATCATGAAATTCATATGGAAGAATAAGAGACCCAGAATAGTGAAAACAATCCTTAGCAAGAAGCATGAAGCAAGAGAGATCACAATACCAGATCTTACACTATATTACAAAGCTATAATAACAAAAATGGCATGGTACTGGTACCAAAATAGACATGTAGACCAATGGTACAGAATAGAAGACAAAGAGACAAACCCACATAAATATAGTTATCTCATGCTAGACAAAGGTGCCAAAAACATACATTGGAGAAAAGAGAGCCTATTCATCAAATGGTGCTGGGAAAACTGGAAATCCATATGTGGCAAAATGAAACTAAAGCCATATCTCTCACCATACACAAAACTCAACTCAAAGTGGATCAAGGACCTAAAAATTAGACCAGAGACCCTGTGCCTAATAGAAGGAAAAAGTAGGCCCAAACCTTCATCATGTTGGATTAAGCCCCATCTTCCTTAACAAGACTCCTAAAGTGCAAGAAACAAAATCAAAAATCAATAAATGGGATGGATGCAAACTATGATGCGAGCAAATTTTTGCCACATGCACATCAGATAAAGCACAAATCTCCAGGATATATGAAGACCTCAAAAGACTTAACACCAAAAAAACAAACAACCTAATCAATAAATGGGCTAAGGAGCTGTACAGACTGTTCTCAGAAGACGATATACAATTGACCAACAAATTCATGAGAAAATGTTCAACATCTCTAGCAGTTAGAGAAATGCAAATCAAAAGTACTCTAAGACTTCATCTCAGACAAGTCAGAATGGCAGTTATCAAGAATCCAAGCAACAATAAGTGTTGGCAAGGATGTGGGGGAAAAGGCACACTCATACATTGTTGGTGGGAATGCAAATTGGTACAACCACTCTGGAAAGCAGTATGGAGATTCCTCAGAAAACTTAGAATGGAACCACCATTTGACCCAGCTATCCTACTCCTTTGTCTATACCCTAAAGATCTGAAAACAGTATCCTACAGTAACACACCACTTCAATATTTATAGCAGCACAATTCACAATTGCTAAACTGTGGAAACAACCTAGATGCCCCTCAATAGATGAATGGATAAAGAAACTGTGTTATATATACACAATGGAATATTACTCAGCATTAAAGGAGAATAAAATTATGGCATTTTCAGGTAAATGGATGGAGTCAGAGAATATCATGCTAAGCAAAGTAAGTCAATCCTCTCCCCTCCCGCAAAAAAAGGCCTAATATTCTCTCTGATAAGTGGATGCTGATTCATAATGGGGGGTGAGGTGTAGCAAGAGTGGAGGAACTTTGTTCAAAGGGGAGGGAGGGGACATGGAGGCAGGAAAAAGATGGTGGAATGAGATGTACATCATTGCCCTAGGTACATGTATGACTGCACATATGGTGCAACTCTATATCGTGTACAACCAGAGAAATGAAAAGATGTGCTCCATTTGTGTACAATGAATCACAATGCATTCTGCATTTTTCCATGTATACCTAATTAGAATAAATAAATTAAAATATATGTATAAAAATAAAAATATATATATCTCTAGATCATTAGATATAAAGTATAAACTCATACATACATATGTATATATGTGCATATATACAATAATATGTGCATGTAATATATAATAATTGCATGTACATATAATAATGTATGGATTATTCTGTACTTTAGATAGATGGATAAATTGGTAGGTAAAATGTGCAAAATCTAGGCTATACAGAAATTGTTGCTCATTAACATGGGTGATCTATTGTGAATCTGATTCACTATTTTCAATACTTTTGTAATTTCTTTATAAAATAAACTTTTGATTAAATATAAAAATGTATTTTTAAACTTTTTACGTCTTTACATGTTGTACACTAATTTAAAATATCCAAACTGAGAATGTAAAAATTAACAATAATTTTTTTAAAAGATCTCCTTTATCAAGACAATTTGTTGAATTAGGCACATTTTCAGTTCTCTAAGATATTGTTAGAACCAAAAATTGTGGAAACACTATGATTTTGCATTCAGTTTTTGACTAGCTATTATTGTCCCTCTGATTGCTTAAACAGTTCAACAACACATATTTAATCACTGTATAGAAAACTTAATTCTAGGGAGTGAGAAGTAATCAGGATAATGGGAGGGGGAAGTGGCTTGTCCTAAAGTAAGCACAACATATTATTAGATGTCAAATGAAATTTTGGTGTATTTTTGTAGAAAACAGAACTAATCTCTGATGGTATTTGCATTAGTGCACAATATCTCAGCCTCTTTTTAACGTGTATGATATGTGTCTAAATATAAATTATATAGCATAGATTATCTCAAGAAATTTTATCATTTTCAAGCTAGCTCTGAGCTCACACACACAAGTGTGTGAAAGCATTTAACCCATTTGTAGAACAACTTTGATCTGCAATGTGTGAGATCTGACTTGCGGAGCACCTGCAATTTCCCAGCATGCACTGATGACCACTTGCCACTGAAACTGTCTACATAGACAGCTTTCCTTCATATTTTTATTAAATAATCTTGGGACTGTCTGAAAAAATTAACCATACTCCTCCTTTCTGTCATATTTTCTCGTTTCACTAAAAGTGAGGTAGAAAGGCATCATCATTTGCGTAAATCACTATTCTGTACCTGGGACTGAATGTAGATTCCCATTTAAGAGGAAATTAAACAGTAGTGATTTCTTTCTTCTAAGCTCCAGCAACATTTACTTACTGAGAGTCAGAAGAGAATATTACATGGCAATTAATATATATTGAAGGTGTATAAGACAATAACATGTCTATTACTCAGCTGTCACTGATATGAAGTAGACCACAAAATTACTTTCTAGAGGTCAGAATTAACTCCCTTCTGTTTTTTTGTTTATTTTTCAAGACAAAAAGAAATTTCTCCCAACTGCTAGATCATAAATTCAACCTAAGATATGAAAATCAGATTCCATTTCTTCTCTCCTTTATCTCTCATCACAGAAGATAAAGATACTGCCATTGGAATTCAGCTATGACAGTGAAGATGATTAAGACAGAGCCTAATTGGCTTTGCAGTGTAAGCAGAAGCCAGATTTAATGGTTGATTCTCCCTCCCCTTATTAAGATAAACCTCTGTGATTCAAAGTCCCTGAGAACAGAAGTCTGTTGATTAAGAAAATCTTTTTATGGGCAGCAAAGAACTAATTATAAGGAACTGAAAGTTCAAATTACATAGTTTCTAAAAGTTATTTTATAATGTGGCACTGCCCAAACTGTCATTTAAAACCATCAATATTTAAGATAGTTGGATAAATAGTTCTAAAGTATGTGAAAGCTCTTGGTGATTTGAAAGGAAAGCATCCATTTAGTTTTAAGTACTGTTTGGAATAATTGTATTCACAGTGCACTTTATACAGTTAAGTAAGAGCACAAGCTCAGAGGTACAACAGTGGCCTGCACCCTCCTCCTGTCGCCACAGGGAGCTAACTGCTTGAAAGCCCTACTTAGCAGGAAAATCAAACTGTTTCCTGCAGTGAGAGAAATAGCCATGTACAAGAGAACTAAGACATAAAATGAGAAAACTTCCCCAACAGGCTCTCAACTTCTTGTTATTTTCTCTAGCATCTCCCTGTGGCGTGTTTTAGCCAGACCTTGCTCAAGACCTGGAATCTGACTGTCCAGCTTGAAATTCTAAAGTAATCAGAGCCAGTTTGACTAGGTTTTCTATGATTTCAAAATTAAAAGGTAACAGAAATGGATATTTGAAAATCTTTTAGTGATACATGCCTAATAATTGTAACTAAGCTTCTGTTTGTATAAATATTTGATCTGCATTATAACAATTTTTCTGTGAACCATTCTATGAATCGGGAGCCCATTGGCCAGTAATACATAACTGTTATCATCTCATTGTTTTAGAATTCTGATGTGAATAAGTGAGAGTTATGAAACTAATGCAAACATCTGTCTGAGAATAGTGATAAGACTCTCCATACTTTTGAAGAGTTTATATGCTTTCATTATTTTAATGTAAAGCCCTAAATTCTAATTAGAATTTCTGGAATTGTAGTGTGGCTAAGAAATTTGCTTTTCTAACTCAAAGTGAGGAAGTGAGGATCCCAAACTCTCAATTGCAAATCCAAGGATCTAATAAGGAATTCCAGACAGACAGGATGCCCAATAGCAAATATTAAGAAGCTTTCTAAAGTTCAGTTAAAAACTCTGAATACTACAAATTCACTATAAATGTGGTGAAAAATGAAAACCATGAGAAAACCTGAGTTGACCCTCCAACCCTATCCAGGTTCCTGGCTTCTCATGTCCAAAAAGTGGGACAAAGTTTTTAGCAGAATATATATTTATAAATCATGAAAAATTATTGTCATTGAGCAAGAAATCGTTAAATCTCCTAATCTCTTAGAGACAAAAACAAAACAATCAGAAAAACACTTCGTTAGACTAAACTCTACATCCCCAAGTTAACTTTGGAAATCTGTAACACATTGAGTTTTCATTATTAATATTATAACTGAAGCGGCTTTTATGATCATTCCTTACGCACATTCCCCAATGAAATACATGTTAAAACACACAGTAAATCACAAGAACGACCGTGGGGAGGGCCCAGGACTCCAGCCCCTCAGCAAAGACCCCCTTAATCTCTCCCTGATTCTGTGCAGGAGCCTCGGAAACGCACGTGCCCACGACCACTCTAACGCGCTGCGTCTTTCTCCCTGTAGGGGCTGATGTCATCAACTTCGATGGCCACGTCGTGTTACCCTATAGATTCAGAAACAAGAAGATGAAGACGCTGAAGGATGTCATTGCCTTGAAGTTTAAAACCTCTGAAAGCGAAGGGGTGATCCTGCATGGAGAAGGACAGCAAGGGGACTACATTACTTTGGAACTGAAAAAAGCCAAGCTGGTCCTCAGTTTAAACCTAGGTTGGTTTTGACGCCTGGTACCATTCTTCCCGTGCATTAATATTCCCAAATGTAAATTGTAAGAGTTCCCACTATGTTGTTAATTCATTCTTAATCCATAGTGGTTGTTATATATTGATAGACATATTACATTGAAAAATATTTATAGCCGGGGGCGCGGTGGCTCACACCTGTAATCCCAGCACTTAGGGAGGCTGAGACAGGAGAATCGTGAGTTCAAAGCCAGCCTCAGCAACGGTGAGGCGCGTAGCCACTCAGTGAGACCCTGTCTCTAAATAAAATATAAAATGGAGCTGGGGATGTGGCTCAGTGGTCATGTACCCCTGAGTTCAATCCCCAGCACCAAAATATACATATCTATTTATTTATTTATTAAGAACTTCTACTCTACAAAGTATACTAAATGCATGCATTGGAATGAAGACACAAAGTCCTTAAGCTCACAAAGTTTATGATCTAGTGCAGGAATTAAACAATATGTTACTTATTACTATTGCTTTTATTATAAAACAACTAAATAAAAATAAATGTACGTAATTATTGCTGGAGAGACAGTGTGGCTAGATGTTTTTCTAACTCAGTGAGAATAAGTGAGGACTTTTGTGTTCATTGCAGTCAAAAATATTGGCCCCACAAATAAGTGTTATAAAATCAGTTAAAGAGGTGAATATGATAAGGACAGAGACTTACATGCCCTTTCTTTTTTTTTTTCTTTTTTGGTACTGAGGATTGAACTCAGGGGTACTCGACTACTGAGCCACATCCCCAGCCCCAGCGTGCACCACTGCCCTCAGCCTTACATGCCTTTTCTGAGGCAGCAGGACCTTCACTGGAATGTGTAATAAGGAAATTTTTCTCTTAGGAGAAAATGCAATACTCAAGCTCAGAGCTGAGTGATGGAAAAGAAGAACTAATCATAACAACATCAAAGGGAAAGGACTTCATAGGAAGGGAATCCTTGTAGGCAAAGAGCTGCATGGTCAAGGAACAGGAAGGAGGCTGGTATGGATAAATGTAATGACTTATTGAGATAAGAGATAGAAATTGTTCAAATCCTGTGGGACACTTCAGGGCATGGTACAGGGTCTGGATATTATTATTAATTTTGGGCGTGGGGGTGCTAGGGTTTAACTCAGGACACTCGACTACTGAGCCACATCCTTAGCTCTAATTTGTATTTTATTTAGAAACAGAATCTCACTAGTTGCTTAGCACCTCGCTTTTGCTGAGGCTGCCTTCAAACTCACAATCCTCCTGCCTCAGCCTCCTGAGCCACTGGGATTACAGGCATGTGCCACATTGCCTGGCTCTGGATATTATTTTTAAAATTGATACCTATTGGGAGGCCTCAAACTCTGTGGTATTATAATCTTAATTTCAAAAGTGCACTGAGACCTCTGTAAAAGATTTGCTTATGTTGGCATGAGAGTCAAAGCAAGACTTCTGCATAGTTGAGAGGAAAGACAGCATCGACTTGCATGAGTTAGTTATCAGTGGAGATGCAGAGAAATGTGTGTTAGGCAAGCTAGTGTAGTGGTCAATGCAGTGGTTGTTGGGATGAGCTGAGTATCACATAAGAAGAAACGAGAGAACAATTCCTAGGATTTGGGCTTGGGCATCAAACAGATGTCAGTGTCACTTTTAGAAATAGGAAAAAAGTTTAGGAGGAACTCTAAAGTCTGTTTGAACATGGTGCATTTGAGTAGCCTGTCACATATATAAATAGAGGTTTTTATGATAGAATTGCATGTATGGCACTGAGAAAAGAAGATACTATAAGGGAGACAAAGAACAAGTGGACTATGAGGGGCAGGCAATAAAAAAATGTGTAGTATCACAAAGACCAAAGAGGGAAAGGAAGTAACCAATGGTGGTGAATTCCTCTAAAACTTCACATTAAGATCAAGACTGAGAAGTAAATATTTGTTTGGACAGCTGAAGATTATGATCAATTTACTCTCAGTAGGATAGAAAGGGAAGTTTTATTGACTGATTTTGTAGGCAAAAAAAAAACAGATAAAAGAAGTAAAAATAAATACTTTGAATATAGTAAAACGATGTTCTAGTTAAACTGGAGAAATAATTTGGTTGGAGAGAGGTAACTCAAAGGTGTGATTGTTTGTTTCGAGTTTTTATTGCTTTTAAATGGATGATACCATTGCATGTTTGTGTGTTGGTAATGTAGGTAGGGTTTACTTCTGCTAAAGAAAAATTCCACCATGTTGGCCCTGGCATTGAAATTACAACTTATACAAAGCAATGGTATCTTTTTTGCTTGGCTAAAATTTGTAGGCTGTATGGAAAGATGGTTTCAAGGTATCATGTATTCATAAAGTTTTCTGTTGTAATGATATAAAAATTCTAGAAAAAAATTTATACCTTAAAATATATAAATAACTAAAGTTCACATGTCAAATGCATCACAATAGAAAGCTACTAAACTGAAAATTAGAATGCCCAAAAGAGACCCTGCCTATTTGATTTACTTACCAGTTATCAACTGAGTGTCCCAACATTCCTGAATATGGCTTGTATCCTGTGTACTAACTTATAGTACTTTGAAAATCAGAATTATACTAAAAGCTAAAAGAAGAATTTCAGCATGTTGGAATGCAACTTTAGTTTTTACGTAGGTAATGATACATTATCTTAAACATTTATTATTTACTAAAAAACTTTTTCATATTTAAAATCTGATCTTATCAAAACAGTATAGCTTTTATAAGAAAAATATATTTAAAAAAGTCAAAAAATTTAAGAAAGGAAGGTAGGAAAAATTCACAAAAGAACCTTGATCACTTAATTATAAAATAATATTTTACATTAATAATCAAAATGTCAAATGCATATGAAATGTAGGAAAATGCAAATATTAAATATAGGAATTTAGTGTCATTCATTGAATAATAAATCATTAAACCAAAAATCACCATTCCAAAATAATACCAAAATGTTAGAAGAAAGGTAAGTACTGGATATTAAAGTCAACTCATAAAAGAAAAAAAAATATAAACCTTCTATAAACACCAAATTTTCAACTATACTAGCTATTAAAAAACTGCACTATAAAATAACAAGGTACTGATTTTTGTCAAGTGAGTAAATATGTCTTGAAATGATGAGATCAGTGCTGC
Source organism: Geosciurus inauris (assembly GCA_004024805.1). NCBI lineage: Eukaryota > Metazoa > Chordata > Mammalia > Rodentia > Sciuridae > Geosciurus > Geosciurus inauris. The sequence continues at coordinate 87,382 of PVHX01003008.1, read as the reverse complement.
TGGATATGTGACAAAAGTCTCCTTTTTTATTATTTTTTAATTAAGAAGATGTTCCTGGGAAAATGATTGGATAGTACATCTGCAGACATTTAAAATAGCTTGTATATTTTGTCCAATAATCCTAAGGAAAACTTAAGAAATGATTACAGAGGATTTAAGTCTAAAGATGTCCTTTTAAAATATTAATTATAATGTAAAAGATTGGAAAAAGTTACATGAGTAGAAATATGTTGGTAGCATTTGACATGTCTATGCTAATTTTTAATTATATTGGGAACTACTATATAAAATGAAAACCACAGGACATAAATAACGTAGGAGTCAATACTGTTGCCTTAAATAAGCATATATAAACCTGAATATTTATGTGTATGTATTTCATATACATAAACACATACATACGAACACATTTATATGCATAGATGTATATAATGAAATGCATGTATACAGAAAAACATCTCCAAGTAAACAAACCAAACCATTTTTAGTGGTGGAAATAATCTTTTGTTATTTTACTTGTTGATTTTTCATAGTACTCTCTGTTTGTAGTAAGGAATGTGTATTTATTTTCTGTGCTATCTGGCTAAAATAGCCTGAAATTATTTTTAAAACAAGACCCATTAGAAAGAAAGAGGGAAGAACTGAGGGAGAGGAGCCATGAACATCTCCCTGCATGGGCATATGCACACCCAGACTGCAGAGGATTATATCTAAACACCCAAGCAAACACGTGGAGTAACCCTTTAAAATACACCGTGGCATGTGGAGTTGTGACATCACCTTTCTGAACCCAGGAACTGGTTATATGACCACCACCCTCACACACACACACACACACACACACAATCACTCTCATGCCCCAACATCTGATTTCATCCTCATGGGTAAAGAAATGATGAGGATTCTTCTTCTCCCCATTTTACACCTGAGGAAAGAGATTCCACGCCCTCATCAGCTTGCCCTGGCTCAATCATCAAGCTCATGTTGGAGCCAGCATCAGACCCCAGGACCTGTGGCCCCAAACCCCTTGTGATACTTACTTCCTAAGGAACCTACCAAAATGTAGCTGAAATTATGGCACTGTATAAACAAATGCTCATATTTTAAGGGAAAAGAAAATTTTCCATCTGTGATAATTTTTATGTACTTTATTTATTCATGTATTTGGTACTGGGCATTAAACCCAGAGCTGCTGACCTATATCCTTGACCCTTTTTAAATTTTTATTTAGAAACAAGATATTGTGAAGTGGAGGCTGGCCTCAAACTTGAGCTCCTCCTGCCTGGGCCTCCTGACTCACTGGGATCTTTCATGTACTTTCAACATGAAAGACTTTTTAGCATGGTTACCTACTGGTTCTCCTGGTCTACCTCTAATGGAGGCAGCTTTGATGAACGTCAGCCTTGCTGGGTGTTGGAAAGGAAAGACCCACCCCTCCCTGGAATGGGCTCTGCAGCTCTCTCTTATTTCTTTTCCTCCTGATGACTCAGGAAGCAACCAGCTGGGTCCCATCTACGGCCACACATCTGTGATGACGGGAACCCTGCTAGATGATCACCACTGGCATTCCGTGGTCATTGAGCGTCAGGGGCGGAGCATTAACCTCACGTTGGACAGGAGCGTACAGCACTTCCGCACCAACGGGGAGTTCGACTATCTGGACTTGGACTATGAGGTATGCAAGTTGGCGTGAATATGGGTGAATGCGAGTGACACTTGGTCGCCACTGCACTGTGGTGCTAAGGTCACTCACAAGCCTACAGATGGTTTTCATTTTCTTCTCCAAAAAAGGAAATTTCACGTTTAAAACCTAATTTATACGTATACATATGTGTGTGTATGTAAATGTATATATAATTTTGTGTAATTCTAAATGTTTAATCCTGAGTATTTCAAATATTTTAAAAATCTTACTACCAAATTAATGAGGAGAAGGACCATGCTGTTAGGGCCATTTGGTAAGTTCAGAATACATTTCTCATCTTTCTAATGGTGTATTAGTCTGCTTTTCATCGCTATAACAAAGTACCTGAGGCATCCAAGTTCTTAGTTTATAGTTTCGGAGTTTCCAAGTCCAAGTTTCCACACTGGTTTGGCCCCTGGTGATGGTGGCAGGCAGTACCACATCATGGCAAGAGAGTATGTAGGAATAGTCACATCTTGAACCAAAGCAGAGAAAGAACAAGCTGGAGTCGTGCAATCCCGCCTGAGGGCACACCTCCAATGACTAAGTAGCTGCCACGGGCTCCACCTCTTAAAAGTCCACACCGCTTTCTAATAGTGCCACTATGGGGACCAAGCTTATCCCTGTCCACCTCTGGGAACTCTCAACATCCAAACCATCACAATTGGTAATTAGTTATGTATTTACTCCTCTTGATTAATATGCAGTGCATTATATATAAAGGGTTGTCTAATGTATTTTGTAAAATACTGGATAAGAAATCCTCACTTCTGGATAATATTTATAAATGCATAAGTATAGAAAGGCCTTTGATAAGTTCTATTTTCTCTGATATAATTACCATAAAATAAATGAAGTAAAATATAGAATATGTTAAAGAGATTGTCCATAAACAAAAAGACATATTTTACCTTCCAATAACTAAAGATTAAAAAAGTACTTAGTGTTATCAATTATTAAACATTAATTAATACTGATATAGTAAATATATATATGTATGTATATCCTGATAATGTTTTAGCAGGCATAGCAGGTTTTTTAATAAATTATTTGGAGAGCAATTTCAATCTTAGAATGTTTACCAAAAATGTTAATAAACACAGATAAAATTTTTAAGAAGATATTCATCATAATTTTATATGTAATAGGAAAAAAAGATTAACACTAAATATAAAAAAGCAGCATACTAGTAAAATTACTATTCATCCTAGCAGTTTCCAAACATTCTTAATTCCTGGAGCTCTTGGTGTCTTACTTGTCCATAGTAGTCCTAAGTGATCAGGTAACCATTTGAAAAACTATAAATATATTTTTATTTTAATCTTAGATAAAAATAATTATTTATTAATGGGCTGAGTGTATTCACCCTGGGACACCTCAGACTTGGGGATGAAATTTGACATTTCCATCCTCTTTTTCTGGTTCACTTTTTACTTTATATAACATTCTTTTTATGCAAGGAATGACCATGAACCAACTCCATAAAGACAGGAAATCCTCAGAAGGCAGGCACCATGGTCTGGTACTGGAGAGGCAGCACCCGAGCTGGTGCTTATCACAAAGTCCCAGAGGGCTCCAGTGTTCTTGTTCTTGCAAAAATGTAAAGTATGCTGAGGCACTCGTATCAGTGTTCTGTACTGCCATTAAGTTCTTGACACTGGCTTTGGGATTGCAGATGTGTTCCTATATATCTGTGTGTGTTATGTACATCTACGTATAAATTTCTAAGAATGTGGAATATGCTCAATATAAAATGTAAAAATGTTAGAACTTATGACTGCTTTTTGTTTTCTCTATATGTTTAGTTTCTAAATTTTGTGCCCTATGAATATATTTAAATAGCAGTATATTTAATATATTAACATATTTACTAATATACATATATATTCATTCCTAAATAGAAATTTAGAATAGAATATACTATGTAAACCCTGATGGAGACTATGTTAACATTAAATAAATTTAAGGACATTGGTAAATAATTATCTTCCTGCCCCCGCCCCATGTCTTCAAAGCAAGATGATTATTGAAAGGAAAAGAATGTGAAAATCTCAGAAATTTTTAAGGCTTGGCTCCTTGAGACTTATCTCCCAGGGTGTGAGAGAACTGGGAGATGAATTATTCATCTTCCATTAATAAACTTTGAAGAACTGCAAAGGAGGTGAGAGATCCTAGAACTTTAGCAATGGGCAAACATAATTCCAATTTTCAAAAAACAGAATTAAAAATTGAGGGTTATAGACCTTATTGAGTTCGAAATGAAATCTATGAATATTCATACACACACAATACCTTGTATGCAGAGTCAACCATTTCTCGGGTGCTTTGAATTCTCTCTATTCCCAGTACCATGTTTGGAAACCTCAGCCATAGATGAAGATCTCTGGGATGTATTTGTTAGGAAGAGACAGTAGGGAGAAATTTACATTTACTGAGAAAAAGTTAGGACAGACCCACTTATGTCTCTTTGTAAAGCTTCTGCCTGGTAACTCTCTTTTTAGACACTGCTGTTATTGGCATGCATGATAATAAAAGTGGTTGAACTTACCTTTTTATTTATACCCTTTTACCTTTATATGGAGAGACTACTTTTGCTTATTTGTTTAAGAGAGTCCAGGGACTACACTGGAGTCAGTCTTCCTGATGTATCCACATAGAAACCAGACTCATGTCTACATAGATGGCATGAAAATTAGCTGCAAACCTAAACTATTATCAATCATATAATCCTCCTCCTGAAGTATTTAAAATCTAGCCCATAGAATCAGAAACCTGATCTTATCTTCACAAAACCTAAAAATGTCCTGCTTCCCTGAAATCCATAGTTTCAGTTCTTCCAGAAGGCGGCCTGAGGCCAAGGGCATTGAGACTTAGGGATGAGGGTGTGCTGGTAAAGGCCTAACAACAGGCTCTCTCAGGGAGGGAGAGAAGCAGGCACTGGTTTTTTTTTGTTTTTTTTTTTTGGCATTCCCTGATTTTCGTAGGTGATATAGCCCATCATTGTTGATCTCATGCTGGCAACTTGATAGCACTGAGCAGGGAGTTGGAAAGAGATGCCCATTAGCACACTCTTATACAATATTTACATCATGTAGGTACAATAAGCATACGTAATCTCAAAACATACACAAGAGTAAAATGTAGAGATGAATTCTGAGATATTAATTTTCTATTTAATCTCTTTAGTTTAACTTTACATAATTCAACTTCTATTAATGACTCTGTTTAAAATCAGTTCTCATGAACCTCAAGAGCAGGCTCCATGTCAGGGGAGGAATATAGATTACCTGTCACCATTCCCGGAGATACACATCCTTAAAAAGGCATGATGTGCATCTTTGTACCTCACATGACTCAGTGGGGAGAAGTTTTTGTGGGAGATGCTCTGAATCCCTTCATGCCTTTTTATCTGCAACTGTATCATATCATGAAGTGAGTCAGTCCCCATTTGCTGTTGAGCTGCTGGCAACATGGTAACCTGGCGTGGGTATGGAGATGTGGAGAAGTGCTTTGCATCATTTGTCCTCCTCTGAGCCAATGAAACCAAAGGGTGGGACAGTAAACTGGTGTTTGGCCTGGACATTCTGTTTTTCAGTTGAACATCAGGATATGCCCAACATGGATATTAAATCTTTGTCCTTTACAATGTAGTTCTGCTTGAAAGGAGAGGAAAGATGGCTATGTTCACTGAAGAATCACTCGCTGGCTAGGCTTGTAGAGAAAACCAATGACATAGGTTCACACAGGACCAGAAGCCTGGGTTCAGTCCCTCTCTGATCCTTACTGGTTCCGTGATGGTGTAACTCACATTCCCCTACCATAAGATCAATATAATAGCATATGTGTCCTAGGGTTAAGTGAGGAGGCAACAGGAAATTATAGAAAGAAGTGTTTTTGTGTATGTGTGTTTTGAAGCTTCAAACAGGTTAAGTGTTGTCTGTTGACTTTGAAGGAATGTATCCAACTGAAAATCATTATTTTCCCTAAAGAAAGTGGGGAGAAAGCATACTTAAATGTATCTTGTAGTCTCTGCTATACTTTATAAGTTGTAGCTAATAAAATTGTAAATGCAGTAAAGTCCTTAGCAGCAAGGTTATTGGATGGCAATATCATTCATATGACTATCATAAGAGACACAAAAACATGATTATTATTCTGACAGACACCGCAAATATTTTTTATTATCAGAATAATTAGAATATCTGAAAGTATTTTGTGGTTCTGTTGCAAAAATAGATAACTAGAAATAGTGACAACTTCATGTTACATTATTATTTACACAGGAATTGGGATTAGAACCTGCTTAAATTTTAGGAATCTGTCAACTTGAGCTGGTGATGCTTCAGCAGGTGTCTTCCATGGAGTAGGGCATTACCTCTGGTTGTTGAAAGCAGAAAAACTGTAAGAGGCATTTGCATCATTATCTCTAAAGCAAACAGAAGTCTTCAAGTAAAGAAATGATGTCCATTGAGGAATAAAACAATAATTTAAGTCAGTATTTAGTAATATTATTACTAAACATACATGAAGCTGTGTGTCATGAAACACAGATTTTAAAACTGTGAACATTCTGGAAAAATTGATAGAACAAGTTGCAAACAGGAAATATAGCACTCCATTTTAGTATCCATACTTATTACCATTAGCGTCATGTACAAGTTTATAGGACCTAATAAGGTCCTTTTGGTGCACCTGAAAAGTATCTTCCCAATAATTTGACCTATTACTGTGTGTTTCTCTTTTTGTAGTTTCCATGCTCTTTCCTATATGTTTTCACTTTGGCTCAGCTTTCACCTTCTCTTCCTGTCTATGAACTCTGGGGCAAATGACACAAAGTCAACTAACCATAATTAATAAGTTTAAATGAGGTATTTTTTAACCATCATTAATTTGTGTTTTATTTTCTAAAACATTTTTTAAGCACTCAAAATGCTAAGACACCAAATTGGACTTAACTCACAAGACTTCTAGAACGTAAAGACATTTTGCGCTATGCTTCAGATATGAGGTTCTGACTTTAAAAATGTCTCTACTATTGTTTTTTATTTACAAAAATGTGACAGAAAAAATAATAATGGCAACATTGACAAAAATATTTAAAAGATAAATAACCATCTGCATTATGTGTCTTGATAATACAACTATGACTAGTACTGGCATTTATTTCCTAATACACTATTAATAGTATATGCCCTTCCTGGCAGTACAGATTTTAAATCTAATTTTGTGTTGTATGTATTTAGTGCTATAAATTGACCAAAGGTACATGAAAATTATACATGCAATAGGACCCCAGGGAACATATTAAGAGGTATTGGCCTTATTCCTTAGAATTTGGAAGACTTTATGAATTTGGAATATCTTTATGCCTGTACAGCTCAACTTATAGCCCCCAAATTCCAAGTCCCTAGGAAATATACTAATGACATTTGTGAAGCTCTGTTCTGTACTCAAGATAAGTCCAATGAACTTATGACTCTTGCCATCATGAGACTATAGTAAATCTACAGAGAGTAAATACAATATTCCTTGCTTGGGGCTACAGTTATATCAGCTTATTATATTAGTGCTGGTTATCTCAAAATGACTAGAGGCATTTATTGACAATAATATGTCTTTGCATGATAAACATGAAAAATATATTTTTAATATTACTTGATAAAAGAAGTTTGGTGGATAAAATCTTCTGAAACTATCCCAGGAAATTTTATAAAATGCCTTTGGGGGTAACAGAAATGCAAAAGGTTGTTGCTAGTTTATTTTCCAAGTTATAATCTAATCATCAGAATTAACAATTCCATTATGTACTTCAATAACAACATAATGTGAGGAGCAAAAGACTGTGTAGGCAAAACATTTGAATGCTTGTATATTTTGATTTAGATTAAGATACCTGACTTCAGCTTACTCATAATTTTGTCTAGTTTATTGTAACATGGTGTGAATATTTACATTTTTTTTTTTATTAAAGATGACTTTTGGAGGCATACCTTTCTCTGGAAAGCCAAGTTCCAACAGTAGAAAGAATTTTAAAGGTTGCATGGAAAGCATTAACTACAATGGCATCAACATTACTGATCTTGCCAGGAGGAAGAAATTAGAGCCATCAAACGTGGTAAGCATTTGCACCCCCAAAACACTGGTCCCTAAAAAAAAGAACACTTTTTAGTGGGGTGTGGAACAACCAACACTAAATCACATGTTTTTTGTTTTTTTCATTAAGTTTGTATTGGGTTCAACAGTATAAAAAATACTAAAGTTAACTGAAATTGTGTAGGCACTTGACATACGCTGAGAATAGATAACAGCTTTTGGTTTATACTAGTCTGAAATATATGGTAGCATTTGTTCAGTTGGAGCAAGGAACAGTAGAGCTGGTACTTTTAGATTCATGGCAGGAGAGCAAAAGTCCTTCAGCAGGAGCTTCCTCCTGGTAGGTCAGCGGCCTTTGACTGGCAGCACTGTGTTTTCAGATGTCTGGGTATGGAGGCTCTTGTTTCTCCTATATGGTTTCATTCAACATTTCAATGGCTTTTAAACCAGGAACTTTAATATAATCACTTGTGCTTTTGAAGATTTATTCAAATAGGTAAGTAAAAACCCTTCTTGTCAAGGCTGTGACCATAATAAATGTTATGCAATTAAAGTTCTGTTACCCTTGGATAACAGAAGCCAGGCAACAGGATTGGTAGCTTTCTTCTGGCTCATGTGTGAGTTGGTTCCAGGTTTCACTAGATTTTAGGGAGAAGAACAAATATCAGAGAACATCCAGCATACCTGCCTTCCTATGCCCCTGCTGGAAATCCCTGAAAGATATTCACTTAAACATTAAGTATGGGAGAAGCCCATGATTCTACAATACTGGGAGCTACTTCAACACAGAAGTGTTCCACGGGAACCCTACAAGCTAGTCACCCACACATTTGAGAGCCACGGAGAGAGATAATATCATGAGTATTTGCACTGTGCTCTGAAAGAACCCGGAGGGCTTGTCACCCACCATGGGAGCCTAGAGTGTCTGCAGTGATTGGACAAATAGGTATCCCTACTCGATGGGATTGCAGACATGCTCCATGCTCCTGGCCATACATGCTATTTTAAGTTTTGAATCAAATAGCTCCAGGGTCCTTTTGTTTTTGTGGGAATCATTGCTCAAACTGGAAAGGTGTAAAATCCAAATCATTAGCATGCTGTTTTCGTTATTTGCACCTTTAAGGAGAGGCAAAATGTTGTTTGTACCCAAACCTCTTTGATACTGAGATGTATCCAATCAGTATCCAATCTACAGAGAATTATTCCATGGAGTTGCATTCCAAAATTAACTTTAACTGTGAAATATGTTGCAATTTTAAATTCTCTTTCAACCCAGAATGGCACAAACATTTTATAAAACATAAAAGTTCCACAAATATATTCTATTTTAACAAAAATTGCATGAGCAGACATAGAATAAAGATTCAGATCAAAATATACATGCATGCTGAAAATTTTAGGTGGAATAGAGACAAATAAGACATTTTTCAATGAGCCCTACAAAAGCAAATATTTATACAAGAAATTGTTTGCAATGATATCAGATGCTGATATTTCAATGATATTGACTTAGCACTCATTCAACTCTCTCTCCCACACATCAGTTTCCTCATTGTGTACCAACTACAGAGTCAGCACTGTTAGGAAAGATTTTTACATGTTCTGAGAGGCAATCCCCACAACACAGGTATGTGGGCTATCATAACATCTCAGTTATTATGTATAGGCCATTCTTTCACTGGAAAAGTAAGCATTTAAAAACAATAATCTATGAAGAAGGTACAGAGCAAATTTAATTTGAATATTAATTCAGAAAGACAGCCTACCTTAGATTTAGTGGTTAATGTGCTAAAATGGAATAACTAGGCATCTGGGATATATATGTGGTATTGAGAGGGAGAGAGAGAAAGAGACAGAGAGCTGATAAAAATATTATCAAATTGCTTTCCTTAAAATATTATGGTATTATAAAAGAAATTAGAACCAAATATGTATTTTCAGACTTTTAAGGGAAAGATACTTAGGCACTGGAATATAAAATTCTGTATATCTAAATGGTAAATTATTTTTTTGTTTATACCAAAAGTATACTTATCCTACTAGTTCCATAAACAATGCATTTGGACATAAACACACATCATGGGAATCTGAGGGGGATTTTTGATTATTTTTTTATTTTTTTTATTTTATTATTTTTTTATTTTTAACAAAATAATCACAATTATACAGATGTCAAACAAATAATATATAGTAGTTATATAGATAAATTTATATATAGTAGTTATATAGATAAAATCTGAGGATATTTGTCCCTAATTATCAAATTAATACATAGTAAACACATAACCATAGTTCCCACTGAGACTAGACTGAATTGTCTATTAATGACCATTGATTTTGATCATATAGAAGTTCTGTGAGCAGTATCACTGCTGTCTTTGGAAGGTCCAGTTGTCCGCAATGAAGCCCATGCCCAGGTACGCCCACTGCATCCTGTCATTAGCCCATCGTATCAGGCTGACAGGCTGTCAATCTCATGATGGGTGGTGCTTGCTGCCACCTCTACCATGTGGCCACTTGCGGCTGAATGCTGGGTCTTACACTTCAGGGAGATTTAGAATGGTATAGCCATTTACAGAGTCTGTGCATTCTGTGTTCAGTTTGGCACAGGTTCAGACTTTAGGGTTTGTAGAACTATAGCTTTGCCAAGTCTTACATGGATTTTTATTTTATTCTGCATTTGCCCAAAAACATGCTTTTCTGTTTTATAGGGTAATTTGAGTTTCTCTTGCGTGGAGCCCTATACGGTACCTGTTTTTTTCAATGCTACAAGTTACCTGGAGGTGCCTGGCCGGCTTGAGCAGGACCTGTTTACCGTCAGTTTCCAGTTCAGGACCTGGAACCCCAATGGTCTCCTGCTCTTCAGTCACTTTGCCGATAATTTGGGCAACGTGGAGATCGACCTCACAGAAAGCAAAGTGGCTGTTCACATCAATGTCACGCAGACCAAGATGAGTCAAATTGATATTTCCTCAGGTCAGTGAAATCCATGTGGTATTTGCTTCCAAAACTGCTACTGTGATTCCTAAAGCCAAAGCTTTGGGAATTATACTCATGCTTTGTTTTAAATTTGAGGGTTCCATGTTCATGATTGCACTTTAATTCAGATCTTCGAGATCCTTATTCAATGGACTGAATGCTGATTGAATAAGAGAAACTGAACATTGAAGAAAGGGTGAGGTGTGGGCAGGAAGGAAGTTGGTGAAGATTCATTTCAAGCATCAGATTCCTCTAATCCTCACAAATGCTAGTTCATAGTTAATACAGAGATCGCTATTCCTCTAAGTGAATATTTTATGTTTAAAAACAAAGAATGTTTGTACTAACATGACAATATCTGCTATCTGTTGACTTTATGGACATTCAAGTACCTTTTTCTAATAGTGACAAGGTTATATTGATTTAATTATAAGTTTAAAGGACTATTCAATTTCCTAAATCAAAACTCCCAAGTGATCTTGCTAAAACTATGCAAATTGGTCAGGGAAAATATGAACAAGAGATAAATACAAAGTAGAATGATAAAATGTGTACCAACTGCAGGAAGACTGCATAGGGTGATTTTTTTTTTGTACCGGGGATTGAACTCAGGGGCACTCAACCACTGAGCCACATCCCCAGCCGTATTTTGTATTTTATTTAGAGACAGGGTCTCACCGAGTTGCTTAGTGCCTCACTTTTGCTGAGGCTGGCTTTGAGTTTGTGGTCCTCCTGCCTTAGCCTCCCGAGCCACTGGATTACAGGCATGCACCACCATACCTGGCCTAAATAGGACAATTTTTAAACTTTGTGGTGTAGTGGTATGATGAGCTGAGGCTTAGGTTGTTAACTGAAACTTACCAATCTTGGAATGTTCCCTGACTGACATGGTACAAGGAAAGCTGATATTTCCAAGTGTAAGAAAACTTAGGTACATTGTGAAGTTCATGAATAATATTTTACCAATTTTTCCTTGCAATATATGTTTTTATTTTTGTGAAGAACATGTTAGAGATAGGAGGCAGAGAGAAAGCTAACGTTTACTGAGCAGTTGATATGCCAACTACTGAGAGAGGCAGTTGGGACAAAGACTCAAGTACACCCCAGGTTCTGATTTCTGAATAAGCCACGTTTAGTCCTGAGGCACTAGGCACTCACATGAGCAGTTCTTGACATACCATGTGACTATAGCCCCATACAATTATTCCCCCTAGGCTCTCAGCACTGGAGTAAACAGGCAGCTTCTCCCTGTAGCTCTTATCACAGTACCTGAAGAGGTGTCCAAGAGCATTTGTCAAGTTCAAAATTCTGGCCCTTTGAACTGGGGCTCAATTACAGAGTATCTCTTGCCCCAAGGATATATAGCTTCTTGTAAAATGGGTTGTATACTTCTTATGTCTTGGCTACGTGGACTGTAACTGGAAAGGATTCAAGGAAGATGTGAAAACTGTCCCTTCAGAGATGCCTCAGGATTACTGAAATCCAAAGCTGTTGTAAAATACCTAGATATTCACTTTCTCTATATTTGTTTTGTTAGTTTTTGCTTTTCCCTGAGTGTTCAGTCAAAATGACTGATCAACCATAATTGATCATTTCTTCCCTGTATAAGCTCATCTGGGGAGATTTAAAGCAAATAGAAAATATCTGGAGAGACCAGAATAAGACAAAACAAACACACATAAATGTTCACTACAGTTGAAAAACATCCCACTGTTAAGATTAAAGATTCTTTTCTAATGATTAAACACATAAAAACATTAGTGTGATATCCTCCCTCCCGGCATTCTCTGAGCAAACCCAACTTGCTGCCGGGTTTCCAGGTAGCAGGAACCATTGGATTTGAAATAATAAGACCTTAAATATAGTGATTAACAAACATTTATTAACTTGATTTGGTCTAATTTAGGACTCCAAGCTGTTCTTGCATAATTGATGCTGTGTTTGAAAAATAAATAGAAAGAATGAAGAAAAGAATCCAATTTGTGACAACAATCTTACTGTAATAGGTTTACTTGAAGATGATAAAATAGGTTTTAGAATGTTGGTCAATTTAGCCAAAAGTCTGGGGAAATTAAAGGAAACTGATTTAAAATAAAAATATTTCTAGAGTCTTAATCTTAGTTCAATGAATATACCTTAGTGTTTCTCATATTTCCTTTTTTTCCTATGTACACAGTGGAGATAAGGAGTTACTAGATATCACTTTTCATATCTAAGAAAGATTAGTGTAAGTAAAAAGGACAAATCTACTTAAAATGTTATGTCTCATACTCTTTCATTCTGAAAGTACATATGGAGTTCCTAGAACAAAATTTCGTCTGAATTTTACCAAATTCAATTAAATGTATAAATCACTTAGTATAAGTAATAACACTGAGAAAATAAAGACAAAATCATTTGCATTAACAAAGGAAGGAACATATTAACATATATTATATACATATTATATATTTATAATACATTATAAATATGGTATTTATGTACATATTATATATTGTATATATTATCACATCTATTCCATGCTTACCAGCATGAACATTGAAGAATGTCAAACCATTTTATTTCTTTTTGGAAATATTTGCAAAAATTCTGAAAATGCAGATCTAGAAGAGAAAAATACCACTAATCGCATTTTGTTGTACACAGTGTATACAGTAGTGTACTCAGAATTCAGGTATTATGTGTGTTCACTTATGACTTGGTTTGGATTTTGGTTAATATGTTCTGTGTTCCAGGATGAAGGTCACTCAGTCGACTCAAAACCCTTTATTTTTTATTCTATCTGGAAAATGTTGTCCTAGGGGATTAATTTAAAATAAATCTGATGAGTAAGAGTATATTTAATAGATTACTCACACTTCCTGTATCTTCCCCTCCAAGTTGTAATTACTTGTCAAATTAAATTGGATATTTTCTTTTCCTTTGATGGCCCACTACAACAATTTCATGCTCTAAAACTGGTTTGCAAACATTGGCCCACAGATTTGTCTTCTCATTGGAAGAGTTGGAATTTTTAAGAGTTGTATTTTCCTGTGGTTATTTACTCCATAATTCCATTTAGAAAACTAAATGTGTCTTCCATGCAATATACTGTAATTTAATTAGAGTAGTAAAAAGTATTAATATCTGATATATAACCCAAACAAAAACACCCACCCACTACTTGAAATAAGGTTGTTATTGCAAAATGTCTCAATTTTATGCCATCAAATACAAACAGATATTTAGAAGAATACACAGTCTTCGTGTTCCCATATTACTAAGGTCATAAACTGTGATTTAGCATGTACAGAGTGGAAAGAAGGTGATTCCTAACTATTGACCTCTCTCATTCATGTCTGAACAAAGGCTTTCAGCAGAGCTGTTCTGAATGTGCCCTTCTCCTAAATCTGTGTGGCTGACCTTGAGTGTTTGAACCCCCTTGTTCTGTTATGTAGAAGTTGCTGTGATTTCACCGCTGATACTTTAGAAATCCGTACACAGCAAAGATCATCTTTGAATTTCTGTCTCCACTGAAAACCTTCTGAGGCTCATTTTATTTAGCTTGTGGCTTGGTGAAATTTCCTTTATAAACAGTGTAATTTGGGTGATGCAGGGAAAGAGGCCATGCTGTCTGGGTGAGGAGGGGCTGGGGACACTGGGAAATACTGGAAGCTTCCAGTTTAATCTGATCTAATGCTTTTGCTGGGCACCACCCATGACACTATCTTAAGCAATGGGATACCTCTTCTCTGTAGACAGCACATTAGAATTTCCTTCAAAGATGAATTCACACCAGTTCCCAAAGTTCAGTGATAACTTGCACTGTAAGGCATCTTATTCGTCATATAAGAAATTTTTTATAAGAAAATTTTGTACATTTTAATTGTTTACTGGGAAATGATTTCCAGCTCTATGATTTTAAACTGCTGATATTATTTTAAGAATTCTTAAATAAATTTTCATAACCAAAAAGTTCAATAATGCATATATAGGCATCACTTTACATATATCAAGTGACTTATTTTATTTTATTTTTTTAATTAATTAATTTTTTTTTTGGTACCAGGGATTGAACTCAGGGCTCCTCAGCCACTGAGCCACATCCCCAGTCCTATTTTGTGTTTTATTTAGAGACAGGGTCTCACTGAGTTGCTCAGCGCCTCACCTTTGCCGAGGACTGAACTCGCAATTCTCCTGCCTCAGCCTCCCAAAGTGCTGAGATTACAGTTGTGCACTACTGTGCCTGGCCTCAAGTGACTTATTGTAGAATGCTTTAGAAAGTAAATGGATTGCAAGGTTTTTTTTAGTAACACATGGAATCTTCTTTAAGTTTAAACCAAGTATTATTAGAAGCTTTAAAAATGTTGATCCTCCTTGACCTGTTACATTCAAGTCATTCTGAATCTTGAAGATAAAAAGTAGAGATAGTTATCTCAGCATATATACAATAAGAAAAGTAACTGAAAATGGCCTAGATAAGCTAGAGTGTATGCTTATGTGGAATTCTACCATGCAGTATGAATCATGTTTCTCAAGTCAAATTTAATATCTTGGGAAAACATAATTCAGTAAATAAATATGTTTACAAACATATAAGTAGAATATGGCTCAAGCACTATTTTTATAAATACATAGATAGCTTGATGGTCAGAATGAAATAAGATCTGAAGAATTATTGATGATAACTTGTAATTAGTGAGTTATTAGTTATTTTATTAACTTCTTAATACAATTTTCTAGTATCTGTATTTTTACAGTTATCAATTAGTATTTAAAAGTAAGTATATTATAAAATAATAGAGGAAATGATATTTCTGAAAAGTACAATGCTTAACAATATTACAAGTGGAAAATTCTCTGGAGTCAGTTATATCAATTTAAAAATTATAGTTGCCCTGCTTACTTGGAAGCTTTTTTTTTTGGTACTGGAGATTGAACTCAGGGGCAGTCGACCACTGAGCCACATCCCCAGCCCTATTTTGTGTTTTATGTAGAGACAGTGTCTCACTGAGTTGCTTAGCGCCTCGCCATTGCTGAAGCTGGCTTTGAACTCGCGATTCTCCTGTCTCAGCCTCCCTAAGTGCTGGGATTACAGGCGTGCGCCACTGTGCCCCGCTTGGAAGCATATTTTTAAGAAGTCAGTTTCTAAGAAGTTTGTTCCTAAATAATAAGCTCCAACTTAATTTCCTTAGTGGTGTTTATGCAACAAATAGAGCATTTGGTATTCAGCTGCAAAAATCAGGGGATTGGGTGTATAACCATTTTTTTCTAAAATATACATAACCGACTCTGAACAAATGCCTCATTTTCCATGTAATCTTAAAACTATTTTATGTATAGATGGAAAGATATATACACATATTCACAAGAGCTTTTCCTTAAAACCATAGCTAGTGATCAAGGAGCAATGTACTTATATCTTAATTATGAGTCATTAGATCAAATCTCTTTATTACCAAGTAATCTACGTAATTTATGTCTACATATGAGTGATCTAAAATCCATCTTTAGATTGTCTTTCTTTTTGATGAGCTTATAGGTCTCTTAGAACTTGCAGCAAAACCCAGATCTATCATTTTGCGATGTTGGAGACAAAACCAGCTCTGGGGTCTCCAGCAGAACACAGAGCCTAGGGAAGTCCGATTCATTGTGGAGGGTGCCTGGGATATCTAGACCTCTAGACATAAGTACAGATGTCCATGGACATATCCTCAGCACATTTTGCTGATTGATTCCCCCTGATTCACAAGTAGACTTGCTGTGAGCGCCGCATGGTGTCAAGTAAAAAGCCGGTGAGTGAATGGCATGTTGTTCCCGGGGCGCTTCCATCGCGACTTTCTATTACATTTCGATTCCCACCCAGGCTGTACCATCACCATGCAAGCTGAGTGGAAATTCACTTTTAATTATATTTCAGCACATGCTGATGCACGTTTCAAAATAGACACATTATATTCCAAGATGAAAGAAAAAGCAAAAGGCTGGGGGTAGTTTGTGATATTAGGTATTGACTTATTCTTTAGAAAGCATGGGGGACACTTTAATTTATAATCACACTCCAGGATGCCTATACATTCTAGTTTCTGCAAGGTTTTGGGGCCTTTAACAATGCTCTTTTCCTTTTTTAAAGGAAAGATGAATAAAACATGATGGTGTGTGTGTGTGTGTGTGTGTGTGCAGTGTGTAAGAGTGAAAGACAGAATAAGAGAGAGAGAAAGAGAATTTTTTTTAATTGAAAAGACATGATCAAATTGTACTCAACTTGATGGATGAAATGTAGGTAAAAAGTGCCACTGGGGTCAGGTCATGTTTTTCAAGCTTCAGTTTATTGTACGAATAACTAATCAAAGAGGAAAAATAATCGGACATCACTAGTAAAAACTATGAGAATAGAAAATGTCGAAAGATCACCAAAGAACATAGCTCAGAAACTCCATAGTTAATATACGTACCCATATTGTTGGAGATACTTCCAGAACAAGTATATAGAGGGGCACAGAACAAATGAGCTTTGCCAAAGAGGCCTCATTCTCTACCTTTCCATTAATGTTCAGGGGTTGGAACTGAACATAGGAGCTGAAATGTTGCCTAGTGATAGATCAATGAATGTGAGACTTCAGCAATGTAGAGTTATGTAATAGGAAGATATCTAAGTCAACTTTGGATAATTTGGCCATTGAGTATCTCATTTTTTTTTTCAGAGTTAACAAAATAGTTTGGATATGAAGCAATCAGGGCTACTGACCTCCATAATTATAATAATTTAAAAAAAACATATGTCAATGGCTTTGGATTGGAATCATTCCCTTCCCTCCTCCCCATCTCTCATTAACTTCATGATAGGAAGTACCCCAGGGTAATCAGCTTGACCAGGAAATACAGATTGTCACATAGTAGCATCTGTGATCACTTATATTTTTTTTCATGAGTTTCACATGATCTGTGAGGTTACCTGTTGCTTTGGCATAGTTGCTAATGGAGATGAGATTCCTGTAGGAAGGGATCCCACAGTCTCTAGTAAGACTACTTGGCAACCTCTACAACGGATGATATAAGTTGAGCAAATGGGTCCTCTGGCTACCTATGTGGTGTTTAACTCCCCTATCTTTCTTAGTCTCAGTTTATAAAAGCTCTTTGCAAGAAAACTTGGAGGGAGATACATAGTACTGCTTAGAAAGTAGCTGCCTTTGGCAAACTCTTGCATCAAGAAATAATTATATATCTGCTCCCATCTTTAATCATGACTCATTTTCATGATTTCTTCTATTCCAGTACATTTCCCTTGAGACTTCTCTAACCTACGCACAGACCATGTTTCTGGCACCTGCAGTTTTGCTCTGCTTCTGAGTTCCTTTTCTCTCTTCCAGCAACCGCTTTTTCCCTCTCACTCTCCACGGTAAAACTTTTACAATTACAATTCTGCCTAGATCTTTGCTGTAGCATTTATTAGCAAATGATGTTCCCTAAAAGATGCAGATTACCTGCCTTCTACATCTACTCCTCCAAAAGTCTTTCTTGTAGCACATTTAGAGGTGGAGGATTTTCTCAGACGGGATCACTACTGTGGACTTCTGTGCAGAGGCTGGGATCTTGCTGACCGTGGACATATTGCTGTGCTGCAGCTCGCTGCCTGCACATTGGCACACTACTTCTCTCTGGTTTCCTTGTATTCTTCCTCTCTCTCATTCCAATTCCCTGCCTTTTTTTTTTAACCCCTCACATTGCTGACTTGGTCGAAGCTGCAACCTTCTATTGTCCGTGAGTATTGCCTAGCTTATTTCTTTGGGCATGAATTTTAGCCCCCTGCCAAACTGAAATGCCTCTGTCGATCCTTGTGCAGATCCATGCCAAATGTCTGCCTCCCCCATCTTCTCTCTCATTAAATTCCCATTTTTCTCGTTGTGAGCATGTGTGTGTGTGTGTGTGTGTGTGTGTGTGCGCGCGTGTGTGTGAGAGTGGGGGTTAGTTTGTTAGTTTATCAGAGAAAAATACTAGAGGCAGGACAATAGTAAATTGTGCACAATCCCCCAGCTGTTAGTTTTGGTTGAGCATGCTTGGGAGCTCACCCCTGTAAAGTTCTATACAATTGTAGGGTTGGGAGTCCCCAGATCCCAGCAACTGACATCAGCCCCCTCCTCCATTGGGCTTCTTCAGACCTGCTGAGCCTGTTTTCTACTGAGGTGGAGGACGTGAGGGCCCAGGGCCTCCCCTCCTGAAAGGAATGATGGTGACTGTGATAATGGCTAATGCTCTTGAAGAATTATACTGTGCCTATCACTGTGCTAAATCAATTAGCATGAATTATCTTGAGTGAGGCTCCACGGACCTCCTAAGTTAGATGCTATTGAGCAACCTTCCTTGTAACTCATTGATATCAGTAGTAAAATCGTTCTTCTAATGACTTAAGTTCAAAACCTAGAGAAAAATCGAATTTTGTCCTTCATCTCTGCCTGGCACATGGAATGATTTCACAGTCACCAGCAGTTCTTTTGAAGCGACTCATTCATCCATCATCTCCTCACCCTAGTCAAAAATACTTTGCCAGTAAAGATAATCAAGGCCATCTGAACTGCCAGGACCAACGTGTCTCCCATCATGGATCTGTTTACTATGGTGCAGGAGTTATGAGCAAGGGCTCTGGAGCCAGACTGTCCACTGGCTGATGCTAATGTCATTCTTCCTCTGCTCCAGTCACTATTTAAACAAAGCATGCATTAAGTCATTTAATTCTCTCAGCAACTCCTCCAGAGACAGACCATGATCGCCAGTCTGCATTCTACAGATGAAGAAACAGAGGCATGGAAATGAACTTCTCAAGCTGGTAAATTACAGAGTGAGAGGAGGATTCCATAAAATCTGAGTCTAAGTGGCACTCAGTGGCACAACTCTCACGTGCGTTTGGCTCTCATTCATGCAGGATCAGGTGTGGTAAGGTGCCTCTGAAACACCTGGGGAATGAATGCAGAGCCAGTAGCAAAGGTGTTCTGTTCTTGGCTCCTTGGGATGCTCACAGGAGCCTTCTAAATCATCTCCCTTGTTTTTATTATTTTCTCCCACAATATTCCAGTTTATATTTCTGAAATGCAAGGGGGATATTTTATCATTTCCCATTACCTAAAGGATCAATTCTAGTTTCATATCATTCCACACAAGAGCATGTACAAACTGAACCAAATGGTAGCCTCAGTTTTTCTACTAAATGCATTGTATTCTAACTATTTTCTATAATTTGCTGGGAATTCCTCCCTCTGTACAGCCTCCTGGAAAACTCCTGGTGATCTTTCTTTTTCTTTTTTCTAATTTATTTATTTTTTAAATGCATTTCAAGTCATAGTACATGTATAGATCTCAATTTTCCATCTTTGGTTGCAAACAAGACAGGGTCACACCATTTGTGTCTTCATACATGCACCTAGGATAGTGATGTCCATCCCATTCCACCATTTTTGCTACTCCCCTCTCCCACCTCCCCCTACCCCATCCAAAGTTCCTCCATTTCTCCCAGGTGATCTTTGAAGGCCCAGTTTTGGTGTCTTTTCCATTTCTCAACCCCAGGGAACACAATCTACCATCCTTTATTTCATATCTTGAATAATAATGACTTTTTTGTTCCATTCTAAATTACAAAACTCAACTGCCATATCTCACTTGTGTCTGTATTCCTAACAGTTATTACAACACTTGTCAGAAAATAGATGATCAATACTTTCATCTTTGCTTTTTTATTTGGTTGAATTTACACTTGAACCATCCCAGTTTCCTTGAGTTTCTCCCTGTCCCTGCCTTTCCAAGTAAGAATATTCCGCACATCCTACCAGATTAAATTCCAAAATGTCTGCTTTGCCGGTTTGTGTTCTTACTTAAAAATTTCCAACAAAGCCCTGAACTTTCAAGACTAAGTCTCATGTGTCCTCCACAGAAACCCTGAATGTCCCAGGATGACCTCAATCCTTCTATAATTTTAAATTGCTCTTATTGTTTTCAGTCGATTGATTCTTATTGTTTTCACTTGTTTGATTTATTGCATTGTTCAGACATTTGACTACTCTGAAAATGCTCAGTCTCCTAAAGCTTTAAGGACGATAAACCCACTCTTCTCTTCCTCTCTACCTCAAGCCTAGCATGATCTTACATGTGGCACGTTTCCAAATAGCCTGTTGATTGACTTATTCTAATGAGCTATCTCCAAGTTGCTATAAACTGTAACTTCATAATTCTGTTGTCTTTCTCAATTTATAGGAACCGAATTCCTTGTGAAAGGAATGAGCTAGTATCTCAGAGGAAATAATTACTTGACTGTAGGAGGCTAATGTGTGTGAAATTGATCAGGACCCGAATTTTGATTTGAGACTTTTATAGTAAGAATAATTTTTTAAAGGAGATATAGAAGCCTAGAGCTGTACTGGGTAAACTATTTTATGAATAAAATAGAAGTCTATATACATTTTCCAACAAATGTATTCTCAGAATACTTCACAACTTGAAGTCAAACCTTGAAATTAGTCATATTCCCTTTGTATTTATTTTTTTCACACAGAATACCAAAAAGAAATGTGCATGATTAAAATTAATTTAGCTTTCTTCTCTTCGTCAGACTTGGGAATGCATTCAACATGATAACTTCGGGGAACAAAAAGAGGATCAAAGTTTTTTCTGCCCTCTCCAAAAGAATTTCTTTCAAGTCAGTTGTACAGTGGGTTAACGCAGAGGCTGTCCTCTTGTGAGAGCCTGGTCTGACTTGCTTTGGCCAGGATGATGAAATCTTGTCGTCTCTGACTCCCTTTACTTGGGTATTCCAGGCAGTAACATTATTGATGGGTAAACAGTGAAGCCAACTGCAGAGTAACTTCATAGAGTCACTCCACACAGACTCATGGGGAAGTAGCTCTCACACTTTATTCTTCCATTCCAACCCCGGTGCATTCTGGGTTCACTTGGGACCAGGCAGTGTTTACCTGCTTGCTGCATTTCTTTCATGTGCACCTACAGCACCTACAGCACCTACAGCATACATGTTTTAGTGATGGTGGGAAGAACAGTTAATAAATGCTCTGCTTTTCTCCATAGTCTTCATAATACAGTGTTATATAGAAAAATGGAAAATCTGGATCATGTAGGTATATTCACTGGTGGGTAAGTGTCCAGCCTTTCCTGTCCCCAAAGTTACTGGATCCTGTTTCTTACAGGATAATCGGTGCCATAGGCATACATGGCAAATGATTTGTTCTTAAATTGCTTGATGAGGAAAACAAAGAGCTCAATAGTCTCTTTGAGAAATATTTCCCAAGTGAAACAAAAAGCAGGGGCTCTGTATACAATGCTTTACTGCCTGGAGCAGTTTTGGCACACACAGTGCAATTGATTACATAGAACAGTCAGTGGCATCACTGTTGAAAAAACGGAGGAACATGAACTCCATTCCTGTGGATGAGTGCATGCCCAGCAATGTCACGTGGCTGGAGGTATCATGCAGATGTGTGGGCGCATGTGGCTGGGTGCACACACTTGAAAAGAATTTTTAATCTTTAATGAGGTAAGACACTTAAACTTCAATAATTCTGTTTCTAATTGAAGGCTCTCCTGTTTCCATTTACCACGTTTGAATGATTTAGAATAGAGGAGACCCAGACAGCAAGATGATGTGATATTGAGGAAGCCAGAAGCGTAGCTTATCTAGATCTTGTATAAAGCACTGGTTTCCTTCATTCCCCATTCTCAAACATTTAAAAATTTACTATTAAGCAACAAAACTGATCATTTCTAGCTTTTCTACTCTATTTTTTTTCCTACCATTTTTTACTCTTAATTCAATCATGACAAGTAATAGGGAGAATTGGGGAGAAGAAATCTTGAGGGGCAGGTCTGCTAAAGCCATGGCTCTCCAAGGGGTGGTATTGGATGCTGAGGCATGTTTGGTGATATCTGAAGACATCTTTGGTTGTTACATCTGGGAGTGGCGGATGGGACCCTGCTGGCATCTAGTGGGTAGAGGCCAAGTAACCTGCTTAGTATCCCACAAAATACAGAAAGTAATTCAACCCTCATGCCTAACCTTCAACAAAGACTTAATTTGCACCAAATATCAATAGTGCTGAGGCTGAGAACTCTGTTCAGAGGGACTCCCATGTTTTACTCCAAAAGCTGAGCAGCCTGTAAGGAGAAGGTATCTTACCCACCCATACTTCTTCTCTAATGCTAAATCACTAGTGAACAAATTTAAGCAAGCTGTTTCTTGAGGTCTCATTTAGGTCCATTGAGAGATTGTATTTCTATATCACTTTGCTCTATGTTGTTATAGTTTCTTCTTTTTCCCCTCCCAACATTTATGCGTTGGAAAATCCCAGAGTCTTCTCTTGTGTTTTTGTTGTAGAATCTTCACCCTTCAAAACGACAAAAGGACTATGTGGATTCTTCTCTAATGTGATCACAACTAAACATACCATAAGCTAGTTCTCGCAGTAAACATGGATGCATTAGTCTAAATCATAGCTGTTGGTTTTTTCTACAAAAACTCTGAGCTCTATTTTTCTAAATACTGACTTCTTCTCTACCTCAGTTCACTGTAACTAAATCCTTCCATTTTTGTCAGCAGTAGGCACAAACAAATGTCTATGTGTGCCCTTGACACAAATAGTCATCAAAATGGTCCAGATGTTTTATTGTCATTTTGCTATGTACAACTCCTTTTCTGTAGATGCCCATCAGAGGCCTTCTACTACCTTTGGTTTCCTTTACTACCCTGATAGAAGAATAGATGGAGAAAAATCATCCTCCTTGGCCATCCTCCCACCTGTGTGATATGTGATTCCAGGGCAGAGTGTAGACCACATGCACAGCACACACAGACAGGCAGACTTTCATACACACAGACGTACAGAGACATTCACATACTCCTTCCTTTCCTCAGTCATCTGCGTAACATGATGAGTGCCAAATATGTCAAGCATTAAGGATTGCACCCTCATTGTACTAAATAAATATATAAAATATATCTAGATTACAATGAAAGCCATGAAGGCTTTTATTCACAATACATGGTTCAAAGGTCCTGTGCAAGTGTGTGATACATGTATTCCCATGTGTCATTCAAACATGGTAAATGGAGACATGATAGCCCTCAATAAGAAACAGAATTATTGAATTTTAAGGATGTTACTTCGTTAAGATTAAAAGTTCTTTGCAAGTATGCACACACACCCACACTCTTGCACAGTACCTTTAGCCATGTGGTGACTATGTGGTACGCGGCAGTGGACATTAACTATAAGTGTGGACATAAAATATAAGAGGAAGTCAAGCTAGAAGAGGACAAACCTAATAGAGGCCTTATAACTTGAAAGCATTTGACTGTTTAAGGCATGTAAACATGGATAAGAATGAAGACATTCGTTTGTAAAGGTAGGTGGAAACCAGAAGGTGTAATAAACTATGGTAAGAAGTTAGAATTGGAAAACATTGAAGAATTATTCTCAAGGAAGTGACATGGTATAATTTTTCAATGATCTGTCTTTCTGTGTAGATAATAAGACAGACAGATGGATGAATGGACAAACGGATGTATTGATGGATGGATAGATGGATGGACATTTGAACAGATGGACGGATGGATAGACATGGATGGATGGACAGGTGGATAGACAGGTAGTTGGATGGATGGATAAATGAATGGATATATAGGTGTATGTGTAGATAGATAGATTTAATGGGATTATAGAGATAAGAATGGGAGAAAAATCATGAGGCAGAGACTACCCACATGGTTCAGCTATTAAGTATTGGTAGTTTTGACTACAATGATAACTCTGGAGATGGAGACAAGATGCAGTCTTTGAAAAAAATTTAAAATGTAGAACCATCACCACCTGGCAATAGCTAATATGTGAAATGTGAAATAAAAGTAAGAATCAAGACTGACATGCAAATTCCTAACACTATTAGCTGAGTAGAGAGTAAGCCATAAGCTAATATGGAAACAAATGAGAAGAATTGTTTGAAAAGAGTCTCTGTCTGTTTTGGACAGGTTACATTTTAGACACCTGCTCTGTATCTACATGATCAAGTTGTCAGGGATGTGAGTCTAGAGCTCAGAACAATCAGAGTCAGAGAAACTGGGGTGTAAAACCAGAGAGACAGAAACAAACAAAGCCTCTAGGAAATTCATCTTTCAAAATTTGCAAAGAGGAAGAGAGCCAACAAGGATATAGAAGGTGGATAATTAGGCAAAAAGAGAATGGAAGTCATAGGAGGATGGCTCCTCAAGGGCAGTAGTCCAACTATTATTAAAAAGAAAAGTATAATAAGCCTAAGTGAGCAGCTCAGTGATGAGCAGGTGCAAGGCAGACATACATGTGCTGTGAGAATTATACCCCAACATCTACTGGCTGATTTTGTGGAAGGCTCAGAAAAGACATGCCATTTCCACTGAATAGAGAAGACCTAGGCCAATGCCATTCAAAAAAGGTGAAGTATCACCATGTATGTCCAGTTATCAATGCTGATTCCTTGTCTACTCTTTATTCCACCCCCTCCTTCTCACTCCTTAAGGGATGTCACAATAAGTATGCTCAAAGGGTGAAACTCAGAAATAAGAAGAAATTAAGTAATCAGAGTGAACTTGTCATAAGGAAATAAATAGAAAATGTTTGGAATGATGACTGATGGGAGATGAGAAGAGAAAATGGAACCTTCTAGAACCCAGAAGGAACTGCAAAGAAATGGAGAATTAGCCCAGATGGATTTTTTTTTTTTTGTCCACAAAAACCAACAAATACAAAATACAGAGCTAACATATATCAAGAGGCACTCTGTGAGACATATTAGATGCTTGATATGTTTCACCTTATATAATTGTCACAACAAATGCTTTTGTAAAGAGGAAACTAACGTTTGTTTATAAAGGTGACAAAATTCTTTAAGTTCTGCAGCAGCAGAGGGGGTACTTGAGATAAAGTTAGCTCTATTCCTAAACTCATGCTAGAGAAAAACAATGAAGATAGAGCAAGTGTTCAAACAG
This sequence comes from Geosciurus inauris, assembly GCA_004024805.1. Taxonomy (NCBI): domain Eukaryota; kingdom Metazoa; phylum Chordata; class Mammalia; order Rodentia; family Sciuridae; genus Geosciurus; species Geosciurus inauris. Next base: position 61,631 of record PVHX01003008.1, on the reverse strand, counting down.
CTAGAAAAATATAATGTTAGGCTATCAAGTAAATCCAAGGATAAACAGAACTGCTGTATGAGTATAAGTAGGTACTCCTTTAAGAGGTGAGGCAGTGAGAAGTGGAAATAGAGAAAATGATAATAAAGTGACATATACCTAGTGCACCAGGTGCTGAATAATAAATGCCCAAATAGAACCAAATACGAGCTATACATTTTTCCAACCAGTCCTTTGAAATAACTTCTCTAATAGATGACAACTCACATATTTACATCCTGTCTGTGTATTGCAGGCAAAATCTCATCCAGTGGCCTGAGCTTCATCCTTTACTTCATTTTCACTTGGGTGAACTTTGCTGTTTTGTTTCTTTGCCAATAATTTCACAGAAAAAAATTTCTAAAGGGCAGAAATAAAAGGGACGAACAAAAAATTTGCACACACAAAACACAACTTTGATTCAGCCTGCGTTTGAGAGTCTGTCTGGTTTACTAACCCAAGAGATGATGGTTCCTTTTAGGGATTTTATTTTAGAAGCTTCTCCCGGTGTTTTCCCAACTGCTGAACATACTCCACCAGCACACAGAGCAGCCAGGGCATCTGGGTCCAACCCTGGCTGTCAGGCACTAACTGGGAAAGGAGCTCTCTTTGGAAACCTTCCTTGTTAATTGAGAACTCTGGGTGTACTTATACACCCGTATTCCTTTTCCCCGATGCATCAATGGAAAAGCTGTGCTGTACTGGACTTTGCCGCTGGGAAATGGCAAGAATCAGCATATCTTGTGCCCCCAAATGTGTGTCTTGCATGTACAATCAAGGACAATGCCAGCTTGGTACCCTGCATAAGCAGGAAACAACAAAGATATTCACACATACACAGGAGATGAACTCTGCTTTGGAAACTACGTATTAATCTAGTCACATTCAAACAGCTTTAAAACAGAAAAAAAAAAAAACCCACCTAACAACTATTCATTGTTTTTTTCTTTCTTTCTGCCTTCTACTCACTTAAATAATGGAAACATATTACACAATTAAAAGAGAAGCAATAGGTTACCCTGCCTAAAAATGGGTTTATGAGTACAGTTGCTCCTTTGTAAAGTTAAGCAGGCAGTGAAAAAAGTGAGAGAAAAGAAGATAAAATGATAATAAAGTCACACGTATTTATTGTACATGCTATTGAATAAAAATATGACCAAATTAAGTGTGAATCCTAAATGCCTGTGTCCAAATCTACCTTACATTTAAATTGATCCATCAACTCCTCAATGTCTGTCAAATGGGATGGTGGTAATGCTACCACTTGGGCTCCCCATGAGAACTGAGTGTAAGGTAATTACAGGGTAAATGGCTTTTAGAAATATCACGTTGTCCCATGGCTGTTATTATGTTACTGTTACTGATCTTGATATTATAGAAACAAAAAGAACAGAGTCAATAACTCAAGAAATTCACAGTATGGATGAAGAGATAAATGAGTGAACATTGAACTTATATGAATTTTGAAAACATTATTACACTTAATAGTTATATAAGAGATTTGTAATAATTTTCTATTTTTTATTTGTTCTTTCTAGTATACATGACAATAGAGTATATTTTGACATATTATACATACATGGAGCACAACTTCCCAATTGTGCTTGTACACGAGATGGAGTTACACTGTTCGTGTATTCATATATGAGCATAGAAAATTATGTCCAATTCATTCTGCTGTCTTTCCTGTTCCTATCCCCCTACATTCCCTTCCCTTTGTCTGATCCAGTGAACTTCTAGTCTTCCCTTTCCCCCTCCTTATTGTGTGTTAGAATCTGCATATCAGAGAGAACATTCAGCCTTTGTTTTTTTACGGGGAGTTGTCTTATTTCACTGAGCATATTAGTTTCCACGTCCATCCATATATGGGCAAATGCTATTGTTTCATTTTTTATTTATAGGTAAGTAATATTCAATTGTGTATATGTACCACATTTTCTTTATTCATTTATTTGTTGAGGGACACCTAGGTTGGCTCCATAGCTTAGCTATTGTGAATTGAGCTGCTATAAACAATGATGGGGCTGGGCCACTGTAGAATGCTGATTTTAAGTCCTTTGGATGTAAACTGAGAAGTGGGATAAAGGGGTCAAATGGTGGTTCCATTCCAAGTTTTCTGAGGAATCTCTATACTGTTTTCCAGAGTGGTTGCACCGATTTGCAGTCTCACCAGCAATGTATAAATGTACCCATTTCCCCACGTCCTCACCAACATTGTTACTTGTATTCTTGATAATTACCATTCTTTCTGGAGTGAGATAAAATCTCAGTGTAGTTTTAATTTACATTTCTCTAATTGCTAGAAATGAACACTTTTTTATATATTTTGTTGATCGATCGTCTTCTTTTATGAAGTATCTGTTCAGTTCCTTTGCCTGTTTATTGGTTGGGTTATTTCTTTTTTGTTGTTGTTGTTGTTTTTGGTTTTTTGGTGTTAACTTTTTTGAGTTCTTTATATATCCTGGAGATTAATGTTCTATCTGAGGTGCAGGTGGCAAAGAGTTTATCCTATTCTCTAGACTCTCTTTTCTCATTCTTGATTATTTCCTTTGCTGTGAAAAAGCTTTTTAATCTGATACCATCCCATTTGTTGATTCTTGATTTTACTTCTTGCACTTTAGGAGTCTTGTTGAGGAATTTGGTTCCTAAGCCAACACAATGGAGATTTGGGCCTACTTTTTCTTCTAGTAGGTACAGGTTCTCTGGTCCAATGCCTAGGTTCTTGATGAACTTAGAGTTGAGTTTTGTGAAGGGTGAGAAATAGAAGATCTAATTTCATTTTGCTACATATAGATGTCCAGTTTTCCCAACACCATTTGTTTAAGAGACTATCTTTTTTCCAATGTATATTTATGGCACCATTGTCTTACATGGGATAATTGTATTTATGTGGGTTTGTTTCTGTGTCTAAACTTTTCTGCACCATTGTTCTTCATATCTGTTTTGATGCCAATACCATGCTGTTTTGTAACTGTAGCTTAGTATTGTAATTTAAGGTTTGGTATTGTGATGTCTCCTGCCAAGGATTGCTTTGGCTATTCTGGGCTTCTTATTTTTCCAAATGAACTCCGTGATTGTTTTTTCTATTTCTATGAAGAATGTCATCAGAACATTAATATGAATTGTATTAAATCTGTAAAGCACTTTTGGTAGTATGGTCATTTTGACAACATCAGTTCTGCCTATCCAAGAACTTGATAGATCTTTCCCATTCTAGAGTCTTCTTTCTTTACTTTCTATAGAGTTATATAATTTTCACTGTAGAGGTCTTCCACCTCTTTTGTTAGACTGATTCCCCAATTTTTTCTTTGGAGGCTGCTGTGAATGGGATAGTTTTCTTAATTTCTCTTTCAGTTGATTCATTGCTAATGTATTAGAATGCAATTGATTTATGGGCATGAATTTTTAACCTGCTATTTTGCTGGATTCATGTATGAGTTGTAGAAGTTTTCTGATGGGGATTTTTAGTTCTTCTAGATATAGAATCATGTCATTGACAAATAAGGATTGCTTGAGTTCTGCTTTTCCTATTCGTATCTCTATAATTTCTTTATTCTGTATAATTTCTCTGGCTGAAATTTCAAGGACTATGTTGAATAAAGTGGTGAAAGAGGGTGTCCTTGTCTTGTTCCACTTTTTAGAGGGAATGCTTTCATTTTTTTCTCCATTTAGATGTTGGCATTGTGTTTAACATCTACAGCTTTTATAATTTTGAGGTATCTTCCTAGTATCCCAACTGTTTCTAGTATTTTGAACATGAATTGATGCTGTATTTTGTCAAATGCTTTTCTGCATATATTGAGATAATCATGTAATTATTATCTTCAAGTCTATTGGTGTGATGAATTATGTTTATAGAAGTATGTTGAACTAATCTTGCATCCCTGAGATGAGCCCATCCCTAGATCAAGTTGCACTATATTGTTAGTATGTTTTTGTATGTGATTTGCCAGTATTTTATTAAGAATTTTTTCATCTATTTTCATCAGGGATATAGGGATATTCATCTAAAATTTTCTTTCCTTAATGTGTCCTTGTCTAGTTTGATATCAGGGTGATACTAGCTTCATGAAATGAGTTTTGAAGTGTTCCCCTTTATTATATTTCATGGAATAATTTGAGGAATATTGGTGTGTGTTCTTCTTTGATGGTCTGCTAGAACTCTGCTGAGAATCCATCTAGCCCTGGGTTGGTGGGTTGGTAGGCTTTTGATAGCATCTTCAGTTTCATTGCTTGAAATTTGATCTGCTTAAATTTTCTATGATCTCCTGATTCAATTTGGGTAGGTCATATGTCTCTAGAAGTTTGTCAATGTCTTCAAGATTTTCTGTTTTATTAAAGGATTAATTTTCACAATAGTTGTCTGATTATCATCTGTATTTCTGTAGTGTCCATTATATTTTCTTTTTCAGCACTAATTTTATTAACTTGAGTTAACTCTCTCTTCGTTAGCTTTCCTAAAGTTTTATCAATTTTATTTATTTTTTCAAAGGACCAACTTTTTGTTTTATTGAATTCTTAAGTTGTTTTTTGTTTCAACTTGATTGATTTCATGTCTGATTTAAATTATTTCCTATCTTCTACTTCTTTGATTTATTCTTCCTTTTTTAGGGCTTTGAAATGTAATGTTATGTTATTTATTTTTTGACTTTCTATGAAAGGGCTTAAGGCAAAGAACTTTCCTCTTAGAACTACCTTCGTAATGTCCCAGAGATTTTGATATGTTGTGTCACTATTTTCATTTACCTCTAAGTATTTTTTTATTTCATCCCTGATTTCTTCTACTATCCATTGGTCATTCAACAACATACTATTTAGTATCCAGGTGTTAGAGTAACTTTTATTTTTTATTTTATTGTTGATTTCTAATTTCATTCTATTACGATGTGATAGAATACAATATATTATCTCTGTTTTTGTGTATTTGCTAAGAATTGCAATGTGGCCTAAGATATTGTCTATTTTAGAGAAGGATCCATGTGCTGCTGAGAAGAAAGTGTATTTAGTCATTGATGGATGAAATATTATAAATATGTCTGTTAAGTATAAATTATTAATTGTATTTTTTAGTTTTTTAGCTTCTTTATTTAGTTTTTGTTTGGAGAATCTATCCAGTGGTGAAGAAAATGTGTTAAAGTCACCTATTATTATTGTGTTCTGGTCTATTTAACTTATGAAACTAAGAAGGGTTTATTTGATGTATGTATATACTTCATTGTTTAAGGCATAAATATTTATGATTGTTATTGATGTATAATTATTGATGTATAATTCCCTTAAGCAGTATGAAATATCCTTGTTTGTCCCTTTTTATTAACTTTGGCTTGAAGTCCACTTTATCTGATATGAGGGTAGAAACCCCTGCTTGTGTATGAGATATGAATGATATGTTTTTTGCCCATCCTTTTACCTTCAGTCTGTGGAGGTCTTTGCCTATGAGGGGAGTCTCTTGGAGACAACATATTTTGGGGTCTTGTTTTTAATTCCAATCTGCCAGTCCATATCTTTTGATTGATGTGTTTAGGCTATTTACATTCAATATTATTATTGAGAAATAATTTTTATTCTCTGTCATTTAATTTATTTCTGGTTTTTTATTTGACTTAGTTTCTCCTTTGACTATTCCTTAATGTAGTTTCTCCCTTTGCTGGTTTTTACTTTTTTATTTCTTCTTCTTGAAATTAAGTATGTTTTGTAGTGCAGGTTTTCTAATTGTGAATTCTTTTACCTTTTGTTTATCATGGAATTTTTAAATCTAATCTTCAAACCTGAAGCTTAATTTTTGCTTGGTATAGTACTCTTGACTGGCATCCATTTTCTTTCAGAGCTTAATATATATATATATATATATATATATATATATATATATATATATATATATTTTTTTTTTTTTTTTTTTTGTACAACCTACTAACTTTGAGGGTCTGAGTTGAACAATCAGCCAAGAGCTGATTGATTTTCACCTAAATGTGACCTGTCATTTTCTCTGGCAGTCTTTAAAATTCTAATCTTATTCTGTAGAGTAGGCATTCTCATAATATTGTGCCTTGGTGTGGGTCTGCTGTAATTTTTTATATATGAGGTCATGTAAGCCTCCTGTATTTGATTTTCTATTTCATTATTTAGGTTTGGGAAATTTTCTGATATTATTTTACTGAAAAGACTGTGCATTGCCTTGGTTTGCATCTCTGAGCCTTCATCTATCCTGATAAATCTTAAAGTTGGTATTTTTAAGTTATCACATATTTCTTAGAATTTCTGTGAATGGTCTCTTAACATCTTTTCTTCCTGGTCAACTTTACTTTCAAGATTACATATTTTGTCTTCTTTGCCTGAAACTCTGTTTTCCAAATGGTCTAGTCTGTTGGTGATGCTTTTCATTGAATTTTTGATTTGGTTTATAGGTTCCTTCATTTTGCAATTTTTTTTGCATTTATTGTTACTTCATTTTGCAATTTTTATATTTTTTTTTTCAGAATCTCTCTTTATTGAAGTGATCTTTCACTTCCTGTATTTTCTCTCTGATTTCACCTCTTACATCATCCTTTACCTCACAGATCATTTTAACTATATACATTCTTAACTCCTTCTCTTATATTTCTTGCACTTTGGTGTCTATTGATTCTGTTATTGGAATATCTTGCTTTGTTAGGGATGATTTGTTTCCTTGCTTTTTCATGTTATTTGTTTGTCTACCCATCTAATAGTATGCATCTGAGGCAGTAGAGTTTCTATTCCATAGTCTCATAGTATCTCTGAAAGTTTCCAGTACCTCACTGTTTAGGGTGCAAAAATAATAACAACCAATGAAAATAATACACAGCATTAAACCAAATAGTTCCTGCTATGATGTATGCAATGTTAATTGTCACAATAAACAGGATCAGTTATTGCCTACAATAAAAACTAAGTTTGCAAATGGGTTTATAATTTAGAATGGTGGACAGGGAAAAAATAGAATGATATACAATGTGATGATTATGAAGGAAAAGGAGAGAAGAGAGAAGTAAAAAAGTAAATTGACTGTCAGAAGAAGAAAAGAAAGAGAATCAGGGAAACAAGTGAGAGAATAAAATACATATAAAGTAAAAATTTTTTAAATTTAAAAATTAAAAAATAAAAGAATAGAAAACAAAACTGAAATATACTAATTGAACATTCTAGTCCTCCAAATACTGATTCATGAAAAATAACTGGTTTCAAAAATGCTAGAAATGAGAAAAAATACAAATGTGTATAAATGTCCATGAACCATTAATCTCACGATTAAACAGAGAAAAGAAAGGAAGGAAGGAAGGAAGGAAGGAGGAAGGGAGGGAGGGAGGGAAGGAAGGAAGGAAGGTTTCTAGGGAAAGTTAAAGAATTGTTTCCCTTGGATTTCAAAAGATTCTGAGCTTCCCTTCTTAGTAGTATTAGGTGTAGTCATCTGGAATGTGATGCTTTCTCCACCCTCAGGATGGGGTTGCTGGAGTGAAGAAGGTAATCCCCTAGGTAGAACTCCTGGAGGTGGGGATTAGACTGAGGTGGGCTCCAGGCTCTTTGCTGAATGCTAGTTAGTCTGGAGATTTTACATCAATGCACCTCAAGGGCCCAGCAATTGCAGGTCCACATTGGAACAATGTACCCTGGGCTCCACTCTTGAAGTGGACAAGCCAATTCTTTTTCCACTCCATTACCGACGGCCTACATGTTTCCTGGTCTCAGGTTCAGTATCCAAACTCAATCTCTCCTGCCCCCACTCTTTTTAGTTCCC
>PVHX01003008.1:0-53760 GCA_004024805.1 Geosciurus inauris | reverse complement strand
CATGGAGGGACTGCTTTGGCTGGTGCCTCCAACCATGGCAGCAGCTTTGACCACTGGGGATTTCTTCCTTATTTTATCATATCCAACCTCCTGAGTCCCTGATCTGCTTTTAATATCCAGTATTAAATTCCAGTAAAGTCTCCCCACTTTTCTTTTTCTCACCTTGTTAAAAAGATGCCTATCTGTTTTCTTGGTTTCATGCCACAGACCAGCTAGGAAAGTGAACTTCTCTATTCCACTATCTTGAAACTTCCAGATTTGTAATCTTGATGTAGATAAATATATACATGAACATTGCATTTACATTATACTTGATGTTACACAAAATTAGAATCAAAAGAAATATTATAAATCTAATTGCTTCATTGTTACATTAAAAATGAGAATAATGAGGCTCCTATATTAAGAGATCAGACTGGTGATACCCAGCAACGTACCACTATCATCCAGAGCAGAGTAAATCATCTGATGTTCATCCTCAGGCTCTTTCTATTAGTCCACACTGGCTTTCCAAACTGAGAACAAGTAGCTCATTTCAAAAGATCAGGGAAAAGCATACCCAACGTATAAGATTAGACAAGAGCATTGGAGCACTTTACAATTCAGCTAAGTGAGAAAAGGGAAAATTTTTAGGAAGCAAAAGCATGAAGAAGATGTATATATTAGTGTCTGTTCCACAGAAGACTGGGAATCTATTAAGGGAAGTAGAATTTTTCAGGGAGTACTGAGTGGTTACATAAGTTTCTATAATCATTTACACAAAAATTATTGAACATTTACTCTGTAATGAGTGATTAATCGATTTTCCAATTCTGTAACAAAATACTTGATGGTCAGTGCTTTATAAGGAAAAAGCTTTGTTTCACTTATAGTTTCAGAGACTGAAATCCAAGATTGGGTGGTTTCATTTGTTCAGCCTCTCGTGAGGGTATCATGGTGCTTCCCCTCATGGTAGGACTGCATGTAAGAGGGAGGTGCTGCCTGGAAAGATAGGAAGCCAGAGAGATGGGGAGGGGCTGGCTCTTACATAGCAATGTCTTTTATGGGAAGAAACTGGGGTCTCATGAGAGCTACACTAATCCTTTGTGATCGAACATCCCAATATGCCCCACCTCCCAAACTTCCTGCCTCTGTGTAATCCCAACACACTGGGGACAAAGGGTCCAACATGTGAATCCTTGGGAGAAAAACCAGGTCTGAACCTCAGCACCAAATTTACTGTTTTCTATGCTATTTTCTATGTTGTTTTCCGATAAACAACAGAGATGCCTGACCTATGGAGCTCACATTTCAGTAGTAGAAGACAAATATGAGCTAATAATATATAAATGAAGTATATGGAAATTATATGGCATGCTACAAGATGGTAAGCAGACAGTGCTGGGACAAAAGAAGGCAAAGGGCAAAGGAGATTTGACACTTCTTGGTGTAAAATACATCAGCGTAGGTCTCAGAACAATGGTTATATGAGGATTCCAAACACATAAGGGAGTTAGCCAAGAGGAGTCTGAGGAAAGGGCACTGGCTGAGGAAAAAGCCAAAGCTAAGACCCAAGGTAGAGCATGTCCTGAATGGAGCACAGCAAAGCCAGGGTTTCTAGGAAAAGGTCAAACGATGAGAAGAAAGGTTGAATCATGGGGACCAGCATGGATAGGGCCCAGAGTTCCCCCTCCTCTTGGCCTTCCCTCTGAGTGAAACAGGAAGTACATAGAGGGTTTCGAGCAGCAAGTGACATCGTCTGCTTCACATTTTAAAGGTCATTCTGGCTGCTGTGTTGAGAAGTGGATTTTAGAAATTGAGAAAATTATTAAATCGAGGTGCGAGCTGATTGTGTGGTCGTAGATGTGTTCAAGTGTTGAGAAGTAGTTGGAGTCAGGATATATTTTGAAGTCAATTTCCTCAATGACTGGATTGCTGAGAAAAAGAAGAGGCGAGGGTGCTTTTCTAAGGAAGTGGGTGCTCAGGAAGTAAATTGTGTCAAGACGAAGATATGATATAGCTGAGAGGCTAGAATAGACAGGACTGAGAACCCATCACTGGTTATAATAGCATCCACAGTGATCCTGCTAAGAAAAGGCCATTCCTGTGGCAGGGTAGCGGCGACACCTGAAAGAAGAGGTTTTAATTGGAAAAGAGGAAAAACAGGATCAGAGGAACTGGAGTTGGAGGTACGACCATCCATCATGAGAAATTTTGCTTAAAAGTAAATAGCAGCTGGAGGGGTCATTTGGGAAGAGAGGATTTTTTTTTCTCTCAGTTAAAAGAATGTTTGCTAGGGCAGTGTGGCGTGCCTATCAGCCCAGCAACTTGGGAGGCTGACGCAGGAAAATCTCAAGTTTAAGGCCAGCCTCAGGAATTCAGTGAATCCCTCAGCAACTTAGCGAGACCTTGTCTTAGAATAAAAAATATAAAAGGTTTGGGGATGTGACTCAGTGGTAGAGTAGCCCCAGGTTCAATCCCTAATACTAAAAAAGAAAAAGAATGTTTGTTTGACCAAGGAATTATCAGTAGTTTGAACAAAATTATGGACTAATTTCAACCTCTTTGGGATTGGTTTAAAATAAATCTGTTTAAGGAAAGTGTTCATTTTCAACTAGACTTAAAAAACATTTTAACTTAGTTGTGTTGATTTATCAAAAGCCATTGTAGGTGCTTTACCATACTGATAAAAGTGTTGACTTTAAAATCATCTCCCAGCTTATATTTGAATTATTGATGCATTCCAGTCACTAAGAAAGTATCTATTCTTTCTTATTTCTCACCATCACTTCTGGTAAATTGAAATGAAATGTATTAAAACCACCAAACTCTGAAATTGCTCTTGTTCCTGGAAAGTGTTTAAACTAACAATGAATGTTTTAACTATTTTAAGTACACATGTCTATGGTGTGGTGATCTGAAAAAAAGAAACAAAAGCATTTATAGCTAGATATGTCACAGGTTCATTATACACTGTTATGAATAGTCAGAATCTAGTCAGGAAAACCAAAATTATCTGGTTATTTCAACAAAGAGTATTCAATAGAGATAAATGATTAATAGATACTGGCAGATGAAAAAGGCTAAGGAGGAACATGGAGGTTACATCAGTGCCGTAGTCTGAAGACATGTTGAAACTCACCTTCCAGGTGAGTCAGAGCAGGAGCCTTTGGGAAGTGATGAGTTTTCAAGGGCAGAGCCCTCAGGGATGCAACCAGTGCCCTTGTGGAAGAGAACACAAAGGGATCACCCACTGCTTCTGTGGTGTGAGGAAATAGCAAAAGACAGCCATCTGTGAGGAAGTAGGCCCTCACCAGGAATGGAACTGGCTAGCACCTGGACCTTGGACTTTATAGCCTCCATAACTACGAGGAATATATTTCTGTTGTTTATAAGCCACCTGGTTTATAGCAGCCTGGATGGACTAAAACAACAGGTATAGTAATTACTAGAGATGAAAAGGAAAAGTTAAGTTATTAGAAGAGGGAAATGTGGAGGCAAGACCCTGCAGAACAAGAATTCAGACTTCTTCATAGATAATATGAATGTTGATAAGGATTCACTTAATAGAATACACTATTCACAATTAAAGTTTTAATGCCCAGTTTAAATGTGAGAATAAGAGTTGGTAAAAAAAAAATATTCATGGAGACAATAATTTCAGGTACAATGAAGCATAACCTATGCTATGTGTTATGGCTTGAATATGAGATGTCTCCCCCAAATTTCTGCATTAATGCATGAGGTGAACTGACCTGATTATAACAGCTGTGACCTAATCATCAGATTAATCCATTTGATGGATTAACAATTTGAATGGACTGGTGGTAAGTAGAGGCAGTTGAGGCATGACCAGAGGAACTTGAGTCACTGGGGGTGTGCCTTTGTGATTTGTCCCTTGCGTATTGCTCACTCTTTGCTTCCTGGCAACCAAGAGCTAAGCAACTTTCCTCCACCATGCCCTTCTGCCATGATGCTCCACCATGCCCTTCTGCCATGATGCTCCACCTCACCTTGGGTCCAGAGCAATGGAATCATCCAGCCATGGGCTGAACCTCTTAAACCGTTGAGCCCAAAATAATCTTTTGCTACTCTAAGTTGTTCTGGTCAGATATTTTTTGGTCACAGTGACAGAAATTTGACTAACACAATATGTATCATGTGCTGTCAAGAATAACATGCATATTGTGCTAGTGTCTTGTATAGTCTATATGTGTGATACAGAACATGTACTGTGTAACTTTAGATATATATAGTTGAGAGGGTAATGTTTCCCAATTTATGCTGATACCTAAAGAAATCAGAAGAGGGACCCCGAGGAGCTGGGATCAACCTCCCTCTGGGTGCAGTTGCCACCACGTGTGCTGTTGTATCTCAGAGCATAGGAAAATTTGGAAATGCTACCAGTACAAATGCTACCAGTACCAACCACAGGACATGGGTTAAAGGGCCATTTTTTGGCAACAGTGAAGATCAGAAAACTAGATGGAAAAGAATAAGTCTGTTTTATTTCCTCGAGCTTTACAGTCTTCTAGTTCTGATATCACAGAGTCTAAACTAGAGACAGCTGGAAAAGGAGAAATGTTATTTTCGAAGCCTTACACCAAGCATCACAGCATATAGAAGGACGGGTTTTACAATTTTGCTAAAACTGTCATCTATGTGTTTTGGTCTGTTGACATGTAAAACTCACACGGAGTTGCCACTTCTATTACCAGCTGATGAGCCCATGATCGTTATGCAAATTCATTACCTTCAGGATATGGGGAGCACACTGAGCAAATGCAAAACTGAATGCCTGGCTCCCATCTCTGACATTTAAACATGCCTCAGAGCTGCTTTCCTTTCTTCACCAGAGAAAAATCAATGCAAAATTCTCAAACACATTGAAATAGTCCTTGCCTTTCTCTTAGGAAGTCTCACCTGACTTTCCTGGTGTTGCTGCATTCTGCACCTGCATATGCACATGGAGGGCTGTAAACCCTTCAAAGTGCCTTCTGGGAAGCCATCTAAGTCTACAAAGGATCTTGAGGGGCAAGGAGAAAAGTTACAGCTCTTTTCAGGAGGGGAACATAAGGATATGTCAGGTATTGTCAAGGGTATAGTAGAAAAGGTCTCTGTACTCGGACCAGATGACCTTTACAGTCCTCCAAACCTGGAGCTGCAGTATCCGGACTGCGCATGCCCGTAGTCCCACTCTTGATGTACCACTTAGTGGGAGTTGTATGAAAAGAGTATTTAGGGGCTGAGGTGGTGGCTCAGCGGTTGAGCACTTGCCTAGCATGTGTGAGGCACTGGGTTTGATTCTTAGCACCGCATATAAATAAATAAAGGTCCATTAACAACTAAAAATACTTTTGAAAAAGAGTATTTAAATAGAAGTATTTGTGACTTTCTCCTAGAGGGGATTGTTATTTTAGTTGCACAACAGTGAAATTGCAACCATGTGTCACCTCTGTCACTACAAGATCCTGTGCCCTGTATGGAGATCACAGGAAAAGGGGCAGGGGGGAGGGGACTGTGCTTTTTTCTTTTTTTTTTTTTTTTTTATCTCCATTCTTCCTTTCCATTGAACTCAGAAAGACTCCATCATAAACACATGTGCTTCCCTCTCCATCTGTTTCCAGGCAAGGCTTTTTCATATGTTGCTCAAGAAAACAAAATGTTCTCAAGAACTCGTTAATAGGGCTGGCCTTCGCTTATGGCCCATTAGTATCTCGTCCAGCTGGCAAGGCAGGCCCCCCCCACTGCATGCTCCAGGAGGGTACGCTGACCACGTGATGCCAGCAACGGGAGCCTTGGAGCTCTCGCTCATCGTCATGTTGGATATGTTTTTGTCCTCTGTTAATTATGAATATTTCTGGAGAAGACTTCGTGTGTTCTTCCCTGATCCCCAGTTTTGATATGAGTATTGTACAAACAAAGAGGCTATGGTGGAAAAGGCTACTGAAAAAGGAGGAGATGGCCTGACTGAACAGATCCCGCTGCCAGCGCTAGCGAGGCCGGTTCCTTCCCACGATGCCCTTCCGCAGAGCGCTGCCCCCAGCTTCCCAGCGCCGCCCGGGTGCATCCTCACCCTTTCTGAGCCTGCTGTTTCCTTGAAGGCTGACCTCCATCCTCTGACCGCACTGTTTATTTCATTCTTTTTCTTTTTTGGTACTGGGGATTGAACTCAGGGGTACTCGACCACTGAGCCACATCCCCAGCCTTATTTTGTGTTTTATGTAGAGACAGGGTCTCACTGAGTTGCTGAGCGCCTCGCCGTTGCTGAGGTTGGCTTTGAACTCGCGATTCTCCTGTCTCAGCCTCCCTAAGTGCTGGGATTACAGGCGTGTGCCACCGCGCCTGGCTTCATTATCTATTTTTAATAACACCTACTTCTCCAATGTGTATTTGTTTCTTGTGTATCTTTACTATAAGTATAAGGTCTTGGAGAAGAAGATCCCACATCCCTAGTCCCTCATTGTTTCCCCAAACCAAGTCCAGTGCCAGGCACAGATGTGCAAGGCATTTGGGTAGGTGGGTGAACAAATCAATAAATAGTACGAGCGAGGTTTGCTTCAGTTCCACCAAGACTGAGATGTATTATGCACGTCAGGAAAGACCTGATAAATTATTAAACTGTGACTGAATACAATTCATATCGATGTTTTCATTATCAGTAATTCAATTAGTAGCACATAGTGGGGCTTTATGTTGTTTTTTTCTCAAAGTGCCTTGATAATTTCCCATTAAATCGGCATTAACAAAAACATTTATATGCCTTTGCTGATCTAAAGAACTAATAAAAACTGCTGCTAAATGACAATTTAATAATGTGAAGTTTCATTTGCAAATCTTTCATTTCTTTGTGCTCATACTGACACTGTCTTCTCAGTTTCCCCAGTGATTTCTCATCTTTAGCTTTAAAATGTAAAAGTGATTAAACATGTCAAAACAAATAACTCTCCATTTTAGTTTTTCAAGTAAATTAACATTTCATGGATCTTTTGAAAAGAGTCATATGGACACATTTAATAATAACCACATCAGCATCTAATGGAGCAAGTTTCCACCAAGCTTCAAAGACCTCCAATACTTTTATAAATCCATTTTGAATGATAGCTGAAGAAATTAAGTTCAGCTCATCACTAGCATGCCATTGATGATAACAGTTGTTCAGTGACTCCATTCCCCACCATAAAATACATGCACAACAGGGACACATCCTAAGTGTATTAATGAAAAGAAAGTAGTTTTCACATTGTTAAGTTACATCACATCTTGTTCTGCTGACCTGAGGTTCAACACAATTAACCTGTTCGTTAGCTGTAAATAAGATAGGACATAAAGTGCTGGTTTAATGTGGGAATTAGTGCATTCGAAAAGAAAATGTAGGCGTGTGTGTGTCGCAAGTGATTTTTCTTCAATATTAAAAAGGATTGGCAGTACCTAAACCCACGGCAGGAGCTGAATGATGGAGTTTTCTGTCACTATCACTCTCCCTTCCTATATGTGCCAGAATGAATTATGTCCTGTTGAGCAGCTCCTGGAGGCCATGCTCCAAGGAATGCACTTAGAAGATATAGAGAGGTATAAAACAGACTCCCTAAGCAGAAAGAGTTTATTCTGTAAAGAAGGAAACAGATCGCAACAAAAAATTATAATGCAATGTAATAAATTCCATAAAAATGATATAAAAGTTGTTTTATGTATAAAGAAAAGAGTAACTTGCTTCCCAGAAGGTTCAGTGGTGGTTTGATGGAAGAAGTAACATTTGATCTGACACATAAAGGAAAGGTCAGGGCTCTGGATCTGAGCAAGGGGGGTGAGATTCTAGCCTGGCACAAGGAACTGCGTCCACCAGGTACGAAATTGCACTGCCTTGGGCAAATTTAGGGGCATGTGCAGTGAGTGAATCATGAGGAAGAGAAACAGGAACTGCTTACATTAATTCAGGCTGGGAAGTCATGAGTCTTAGGGAATTTAGATTTTACTCTATGGGTAGCCGTTAGAAGTGTTTAGGTAATAGAATCATATGATCGACTTTGCGTTTCAGAAATGTGATGTTTTCTTGCAATGTTTAACTGGTGTTCAGTTTTTTAAAAATATCTGTATTTAAAATTAAGGCTGAAATAAAATAAAACTAGGTAAATCAATGTTCAGAATGCCAGCTACATATATTTATCCATGGTACTTAGATTTAATTGTTTGGGGTAAAATCTTTTTTTTTAAAATCCTTTTATTTTTAGATATGCAATGAACTCTATTCACTTTTCAATTTTGTTTGAACCTATCAGTTTTCCTATAAATATTTAAAAATATAGAGAACATGGTAATTTCCATTTCTTTTCAGTCATAACTATATTTTCTGAAGGCCAGAATCAGTGTCTGATCTACATGTAATTGTTTTCATACCTACAAGCTTACGTGTGCAGTATGACTGACCCAGATATATAAATGAACCACAATTAAATTTGCAGCAAATAAACCATGACCATTTTGAGTAACACTATAATTCTTCTTCACAACTCAGAACATGTAATGAGAGTGTACTACCACCATGTAAATGGACAGCTGTGCACATAAGGAGCAGAAACTTTACTTAAGAAATTAGTATACCTATTCCCTATTTATGAGTCATTCCTCTTTAGAGACATGGTTCAAAGTTTCAGAGTTTTGGGGGTTTTTTGGTGCATAACCTGCAAAACAGAAGTGACACAAAATTTCCGAAGGTTTTAGTTACCTGGAATTTAGTAGTTCAGAAAGTATAATTTGTAAGACCCTAGAAACATAAAAGACTTGCTTGGATGAATTTAACATTATTTTTAGCTCTCCGGCCACTGAACCACTGTGACTGACAAATTGTTCTGTCAATATCACAAGTAACTGCAAGCAAATATAGCTGTTTCTTGAAATACTAGCATAAAAGTAGAAATGGTTTCCAGGATACTTTCAATTGATGTAAAAATAAATATTCGCTGTACAGACCCTTAATATAAATAATGTTGAGTATTCAATATAGTGACCCTTATTATCAGTAATGTTAAAGAATGCTTATCAATTATTATATCTAGTCCATGTCTTTCACTTATATTTATTATCATGTACTTAGGAACTAAATATTATTATTAAATTAGGAAAGTAGGGAATAAAATGACCCAATTGATCTCTGGCTCAGAGGAGCAAAAGGTTGCTAGGGGTTTATAATTTCAGAAGTTTCACCCAAGATGAAGACCACACTGTAGGAATGCTTCTGTTCCTGTCAAGTTTTATTTTTGATTATAACTATTTTTGATTATAAGTAATTAAACACTATAACTATGTTTTAATTACAACCAATTACCTTTATTTGTTAAGCACATTTTCTAACATCAGCAGCTTTGTTGCATACAATAAGCTCATCAAAGGAAGTGTAGAGATGTAAAACCCTGAAAGACTTCCCAATTCAACAAACAAGATAAAAAAACTGCAATATGATGTAGCTACTATAATATGTGTATGTATTTAAAATGGCAGGTAAATCTTCAGGGTGGAACTTGTTTATTTTTTATTTGTTGTAGAGGAGGGAACATGTAAAAATGTTCAAATATAGCAGAATGAGATTCAGGAAGGGTTAGGACATGGGAGAAAATGGAGTGCTCAGTTGCACAGAGATGATGCCATGCTCAGGAGCCACGGGAAGAAGCAATGAATCTGTTGGTTAAGTGGAAAGCAGAGCCTGAAGAATTTTGCGTGACAGATAAAGAAAGCACTGGAAAAGTACTGAAGGATTTGTGGAAGTAATACAAATTTCATTCATTCATTCATTCATTCATTCATTCATTCATTCATGTTCTTCTGGTAATTTAATATGTGACATAAGGACAAGTAAGCCTCCTTCATGGGAAAGAGTCATATCCTTGATAATACAGTTTGGATGGCTTGACTTTTGAGCACATGTATGTATGAGATGAATGTATATGTAAGGTACATGTATTTGTTTATCACTATATTCTTGGAGTCAAGTTAAGAGGCTGCATAGTAGGAACTCAGTATCAACTTGATGACTATATTAGCATTTCTCCCTAAGAAGGAGTTTTCTCAGTATCTTGGCACAAGTTTTGCTCTAAGCCTAGTTGAAAAGAAAAAGAGCTGACTCTGCCCTCCATGTTTTCTCTCAGAGCTACACTGGCATTTTTCAGTGGAGTATCTCCCAACATCTTTACTAGGAACCCTGTTCTCAGTTTACAGAGGTTGTTTTTGCTTCATCCAAAACTGAAATATTTTCCTGGGAATCTATCCATTCTAGAATGCTCTTACTTATGCACGACTGTGCAGATTTTACCCCAGTGGAACCCCATGGGGTAAAATGGTGTTCACTTAATGAGTCTTGGCTCCTTTTTCTTCAAGAGAAATGCTGATACTCTATTTTGCATGAATTATTGGTTTTGATTTTCTCTCCACTCCAGAACAAAGAAGAAAACATGGAAAGCATGTGTATTTTATCATAATATTCATCAGGGATTTGAATTGGCCCTTGATTTGCTACCAGAGGATATACTAGGAAAGGAATCATTATTCTTAAACAAATCAATAACAAAGACCAAAATCATCATCTTGAAACCTATAGAGTAAAAAGTATCTTTGGTAATCCTGTGCCTGCCTTTTAGAAATTCACAAATGTTCCCTCTGTCTCTCACTAGTAAAGGTTTAGCAATATTCTCCTCTGGGGCAAGTGGAAACACTCATTCATAGCTGGTCCACTGAATGGCCCCTCTGTATTCTTATGTGGCTCAGTGTTTATGTGACTCCATACATCACTGCCTAACACTTCATCTTTAGATTATCTGCAGAACTCATTTAGTAAAAGAAAAAAGTAATTTGTCTTTTAACTATTATTATGAATAATGTTGTGTAGTGCGAAATAAGAAGAGAAAAAAAAAAAACACTCTTTCGTAAGCAAATAGTTTGTCCTTGCATCTGATCTGTTAATAATTAGTCAATTCATCATCAATGGCGGAAGCAGTCCAGCATTTCTGCATGGTTTGCAAGTGGGTGCAGACAGGTATACTCTTAAAAATGGGAAGTGTATTCTAGGAATGAACCAATGCTGGGAGTCTTTGGTTATAATTCCTTTTCTACAGAATTTACTGCCTTCTTTTCTCTATTTCCACCCATCAGTCAGACCACAGCGTGTGGGCTGGATAACATGTCAAATTTGGGAGATGTTGTAATCGTTAACCACTACCCTCTAAGAATTACTCAGTTTTAGCACGACTAAATGCACAAGTGTCTGTAATTTTGGCTAATGTGTGTCAGCTGGACCAAGCAAGCATGAAAACATTCCCAGCTTCTAGGAAAAGAAGAGACACCCACTCTCTGGCACAAGCAGATATATTTAAAATGTTTCCCCAGCCGGGCGTGGTGGCGCACGTCTGTAATCCCTGCACTTTGGGAGGCTGAGACAGGAGAATCATGAGTTCAAAGCCAGCCTCAGCAACGGCGAGGCACTAAGCAACTCAGTGAGACCCTGTGTCTACATAAAACACAAAAAAGGGCTGGGGATGTGGCTCAGTGGTCCAGTGCCCCTGAGTTCAATCCCTGGTACCAAAAAATAAAAATAAAAAATAAAATGTTTCCCCAAAATTGTGTCACACACAAGTGGCTTTGAGCAAGGGAAACTTGATTTTCTAACTCAAGAATCTTCACATCAGTGGATTGGGTTCTGGGCTGCTCCATGTGTCTCATCTGGGCACGAGTGGCTGTCCCAGGTCAGCTCTTCTCAGAGTAACCTCCAGGACAATAAGCTAAATCATTCAAGGACAAATCTTTGTCATGGAAACCAGGGAAACTAGACTCAGCCTACACAAGTGTCCCTCTCCCTGAACCGGGTGGCACATTTGCAGGAACCAAGAGCTGCTGAAAAGCGTCTCCAAGCAGCTGATGGTGACAGGAGCTAGGAGAAAGGGTACCATGAGTCTCAAGTCATACAAGTCAGAAAGGAACAGATGACCAGGCTGAGCAACAATGGAAACAAACCCACAATATCTTAAGTTGTCTCTTTAGCGTGTCTGAGAAAAGACTTTGTGCAAACAGTAAAAGTGATAATATAGCACCCATCATTAATAACTTAAAATATGTGACATCTTTTAAGCATGCTATTTTTATTATTTCAGTGAATTTATAATATTTATTAGTACTTTAAAATACCTTATTATTATCTTTCAAATTACTTAACCAATTTCTCCTTTGAAATATTCTTTAACCTCCTGCCTCTTATGGTTGGGGAGGAACTACTACCTTCAAAAAATCCTTTTATTTTTCTAGCATACAATTATTAACTTCTCATCTTGCCAGGGAATTTTTTACACAGTTATCTTCATTATTCCAAAAATGTTGTAATTTTCTCTAGGGCAGGCAGTGTGGTGTCTAGGACAAAGCTTTGGAGTTAGGCATTGGAAACACTTCTGAAAATAAATACATCCAATATCAAAGAACTGCATGAGCTTTTGGGATTTCTAAATTGGACGTCACCCCTGGCAGAACACAGTGAGCACCTTGTACCTTCCTTTTCCCATTTTCTATTCTTAAACAAAGTTGTTTTCACTTTTTCTCAGAGTCAGGCATTCAATTGTACAAGGCTGAATTTACAAAAAGTAAGTTGCATTCTGAAACTCAAGATAAAGCCAAATGCAAGGAGAAAATGAAAATCTGTTCTGCTGTAAATCCCTCCACAACTAGAGAGATACATATTGACTTTTTTGGTAGCAGAGGCAGACCTGACAGGTGTTTATGCCTGAAATGTTCCACAAATAAATGGGAGGGCTTGTTCTCAAGTGACCCTGGCATGCTCATGTGGAAAAAGCATAATTGAAAGACAGTGATTTGGTTGCTATATTTGAGTGAGTTAAGACACAAAGGGGACTGTTTGCAACTATTTCTCTGTATTTTGCATTCTGAAAGCTAGGTGTAAAAGTTGTCCTTGTTTGCTAGGCCTAGAGTTTAGAACGCAGGCTACTGATTCCCTGTGAGGCAAGCCTGCAGCTACCTCCAGGTGGACTGACTGGGTTTACTGTGGATGGACCAAGTCGTTCAACTGGGCAAAAGCCTAGATCAAAAAGACTTATGGGAAGTGTATGGTTCCCCTTCAAGTGCGCTTTTATTTTAGTTTTTAAAACTACCTACCAACACAGCAGTTAAATTTATTCTTAACAGTAAGAAGTAATTACATGTAAAGAGGAATACCATTTAAAGAACATAACATTTTGGTCTAATATATTTTTAGAAATGGAAATGAAATTTAAAGGTGCTTGTTAACACTCTTTGCTTTGAATATTAGAAAGCTGAAGTCCAGGAAGGGTAAGAGATGAGTTTTTACAGCTTATACTTTATGCCCTTCCCCATGTTGTAGATTGGGGAAGTTACAGTTACTCACTGTAACTGCTTACTGAGCTGAGCAGACACCAGGGACCTGGCTGCGATGGGCCCTCCTCTAGTTTGGCTGTTGGATGTGTCTGGATGGCTCCTTACTGCTGCTTTAAAGGCTTCACATTCATCTTAAGACTTGATAAGATTTAGTTTAGTTTTGTTTTTTTTTGGTACCAGGATTGAACTCAAGGATACTTGACCACTGAGCCACATCCCCAGCCCTATTTTGTGTTTTATGTAGAGACAGGGTCTCACTGAGTTGCTTAGCGCCTCGCCCTTGCTGAGGCTGGCTTTGAACTCGTGATTCTCCTGTCTCAGCCTCCCAAAATTAACATGATATCTCTGCTTCTTTTTCCCAAAGTGCTGGGATTACAGGCACTGCACCACCGCGCCCGGCTAGAAGATTTAGTATTTTAAGAATCATTTTGATTTTCTTCGATGGGAAAGTAATTTTCTTAAACTCCTAATCTCGTTACCTGAGAAATTGCCAGAGAAAAAGTGAATCTTGCTAGACAGTTACTTGTAGCTGTTCCAAGCAGACCAATTAAGTCGGCATCTCAGCTTACACATTACTGCAGGCTCCTCAAGGGATTTTGATCTAGACTTCTGTTTATAAACCCCTGACCAACTCCAACATCGTATTTCAAAACTGAGGGAATTTGACAGTAAAATGATTTGTCAAGCTTTTAAACAAACCCAGTAGTGGTTTTGTAACTACATCCCGAATCTCCACCACTATAAGACTGCTTTTTTCATTTCACTTTCTTTCTTGCTTCCTTTCTTTTACTTTTTCTCTCTAGCAAAAACTAAATGGAATCTGACATTTCCTTTTCTCAAATATTTTCTTCCATACAACTCTGACCTTAACATTAATGGTTCATATCATTAACTCTTATTAGTCCCATATCTCTTAAGCTTTCACATGCAAGAAAGACCCTTCATTTTCTTGGTCAAAATTCCCAGAATGATGACATAATGCTCCATCTCCAATATTAAATGCCAAAATTTTTGATGATGAAGTTGATTTTTCTCTATCATTTGTAATCATGGTTACTTTCCTAATTGGATGACACAATTATAAAACTGACTACAAACCCAAAATATATGTGTAATATATATAATATTTCAAGTAACACCTGCATATAATGTCAAATGTAGACATTAAAAATCATACATAGGAGTTATTGATGTTAAGATCTCCGTATAACAGACGTTTTCAAATGGAAGTAGTTGCTATGATAAATATGAGTTTTTCCCTAATAAATTCAGACATAAGGAAAGTTACTAATTGCCCAATCTTCCCTTAAATTTCCTTTGGCATATACGTCCTTATAACCTTCATAATATTCCTATATGGTGAAGGTTATGTTTGCTTTAAGTTCATTTCTAAAATGTGAGCAGCTTATGCTGTACTGAAAAAGAACAAAGTACAGGTGAAGGCTTGAAGGATTTAAATATCATAGATATTTAGAGTTACATTTCCATTATATTGGAGTTCATTTTTCATTGCTAAAATTGGAAAAATGAAAATTTTACGTGTTCTAAATTGAAAGATATGTTTTAGAAATGAGGATATTTTCCCTGTTACTGAGAAAATAATTTTAATGCATTTGACATTTTTTTCAACAGACTATTACAAATAAGTTATAAGGTAGAAATTTAGTTTATTCCCTTTCCTAAAGCTCTTGTATAAATATTGACTCCAGCAAGAAGGAGTGTTCAGGATTGTAGCCAGCGTTCTGTATCATCAGGATGCAATGGTAGCTGGTTAGATGAACAACAAGGAAAATTAGTGCCTTTATGAAATCAAATCAGTATATCAGTCAGGGGAGATTATTCTCACTCTTTCAAATAAGTGCACCCAGTGTGCCTTGATCTCAAACTCTAGTAAAAGGAAAATACATATATCACTCTTCTGTGTAGATGCGTAAATTGGAGTTCTGACCACTGTTTTTCTGCTTCTTTATACAACTCCAATGAAACCATCTCGGCTTAATAAAACTAATAGACGGAGGGTAGCTAAGTCTAGTTTTGAATCACTGCCCTTTGCATGAATTTGAAGCTCTAGCTTAACAAGAAAGTAAACTAATGAAAACAGATAAACACAAAAATTGCCTGGAAAGGAAATCAAAAGAGAGCATTTGTGTCACGCAGTTTGAGCTGTACAGACAACCAAAAAAACAGGGCTGCCTATATTGAGCAGAATCTGCTTGTTAGCCGAATGCTACTGACATCAGTTTCTCTTCTCCCAACTAGTAGATTCAATGAGTAAGTAAATGGGTCTTTGAAGCTTAAATAGTGTAGCTGACGTAATTTGATTGTAAGTGCAATGAAAAACTCCATGGAACAGTTCCATTCCTGCCTCCTCCAACTACATATGTGGTGCGATCCATGTAAATTGTCTTCTCTATTTCAAAAGTCAAATGAAGAGGTTGGAGCTTGGAGTAATGGTCACGTGGGCCAACCAGTTTCTGATTAAAATGGCCTCCGGAAATTGAGTCAAGCATCATTTATCCTATTTGCCAATTCCTTACCTATTAGGTATTATGTTATGATCATAAACTTGCCAGTGAAAGACATTCCTTGAAAAAAATGGGAATACTTGCAATTAGATGATCCAAAATGCCATTCATTCAAAACACCATTATTAAGTGCCCAGAATTTTCAAGATGTTATGCCAGACACTGTAGGGAATCCAGAGGTGATTAACATGATATCTCTGCTTCTTTGGATATGATCTTTACTAATATTCATTCAATTTAATTTCTGCTTTTATTGCTTTTCTTAATGATGGTATTCTCAATTGATGATTTTGAAGATAAGCAGATTTTTCCACTGAGTAATGTATACCAGTAACAGCTTTATTTTTTTATGTCTGAGTAAAGAGACAAAGGTTTATTCTTTCCTTGACATTTATAGCATCCTATGTTCCTGAACTCCATAAAAGGTTACCTAAATCAAATTTATTCCAAATGGGCAATATTTAACTTTAAAAATGTCAAAGGAAGGGGAAAAATCTCTGTAGGGCATCATTGAGTGGATTGACTGAATGATAACTAGGGAATGATGAATTATGCATGCCCTTCCCCTTTAAAATATTGGTTAATAAATATATTGATTCTGAAACTCATTCTGCCATTCAGTAGAATCATTGCCATGTATTTAGTTACCTTTTGATTTCAATGTGAAAGTTTAATTGGACCAAATATTTTTCAATCATTCGTATTTCCACTGTTGAAATTTCTCCATTTGTGTTCTCATATGCATAGTGAGATGTTCCATTGTTCAGATGATTATGCAAAATTAGTCACAGAGATAGTTATACCTCTTAAAAAATTCAAAATTTCCCAGTGGAGACATTCCGACAGAAAAATAGGACTATTGAGATGTCTTGAAGCCAGGATCTAAACTAAAATGAACTCAGGACATATTTTGTACTTTCATGTTGAATCACCTGCACAAGCTCCTTCCTGGAGCGACTCCTATGCCCGCACCTGAACAGGCAGACCCAGTAACACCTGTATTGTTATTGTGCCTTCTTTATGATGTATAATGAATTACAACAAATACCTTAATGAAACTGGGATAGAAAGACAAATGCTGGTCCTTAGCAAAAAACCGGACTGTCATTCGCCTGCGGATTTTTGAAGTAGGTAGTGATTTCCTCTGTATTTCAGAGGTAAACAAATAAGGAGAAGTAAAGTGGAGGCGAGCATGTGACAAGAGGGACACTGCATCCCAGGAAGTGAGGGGGCCCGCCCCCTGCTGGGGACTGCAGCAGGAGCTGAGGGAGGTCCATAGCTGTAAACCCCAGCAGTTACCAGTTCTTATGGGCTCCAACCACTTCATATAGAATTGGGGCGTATACATGGAAAAGATGTGTTTTTAAGTATAGTTTGATAACCAGAAAATAATGTAGAGTTATATAAAGTACTCTATAATTCAAGAGAATTGATAGCAGGCATAAGGAACTGATTGTGTCTCAAACAGGGGAGGGTCCTTTGTCTTCCAGTCTCTCAACCGTCTTCTCACAGGTGCTCCTGCAGCACAGCACACCCGATGAGCAGCACCCTCTAACCTCCTGTCCATATTTCAGGCAGCATCATATTGCAGGCGTTCAGTCTTGGAAAGTTTTTTTTTTTTTAATTTGTATTTTCTTCCCAACATCTGGTGACTTGCCATCTCCTTCATTAATTCCCTCACACACACATCTGTCTTTTCCCATGGCCACCATCTCCAGATCCATATGACTGACCTCTTAGTAAAATGACTCAACTTCCAAAACACAATTTTGGGTCCACATATTGATCCATTGCTTTTGATCCATTCTAAACATGATGAAACACACCCATCTGATCATGCCATCCATTCTTTTTTTTTTGGTACTGGGGATTGAACTCAGGGCTACTCGACCACTGAGCCACATCCCCAGTCCTGTTTTGTGTTTTATGTAGAAACAGAGTCTCACTGAGTCGCTTAGCACCTCACCAATTGCTGAGGCTGGCTTTGAACTCTTGATTCTCCTGTCTCAGCCTCCCTAAGTGCTGGGATTACAGGCGTGCGCCACCACGCCCAGTGACATCCATTCTTGTGTCCTGAAGCACTTCTCTGCTGCACATATGGAGGAGGCCAAAGCTGATAGTCAGACACGGCCCAATCTTTATCTTCTGTCTCTAGATTTTTCTATTTCAAGAGGGTTATATGTAATAAGAGAAAAAGGAACTATGACTTAGGAGATCTATAATATAGTGAAAGCCAAAAATCTACACACATTTTTATTCATATATATATACACACATGTACACACTCACAGACATATAGTGACATCATGTACTGACTTTATGATGCTTCCCAGAATTTCAGACTTGGTGTCATTCGGGCAAAACAGAGAATTCCTACATTTTTTTAATGCCATCAATTTAAAAAAAAAATAGACTCTATTTTTGTGACTCATCAAGAAAGTATCTGAAGGGCTGGGATTATGGCGCAGTGGTAGCGTGCTCGCCTAGCATGCATAAGGCACTGGGTTCGATCCTCAGCACCACATAAAAATAAAATAAAGATATTCTGTCACCTACAACTAAAATATATATATATATAAAAAGAAAGTATCTGAAAATATTTTAATTCATGACAAAATTATTTCTGTAGACAAACACCATGTATGCTATAAACTTTTGAACTATGCCTGTACAGTACTGGGAACATACTAAAAGTGAGGTTTTCTATAGATCATTCTATAAAAAGCAATAATGATGTGACAGTGACAGTCCTCTGAGATATGGATGGAGATTCTGTTCACATCAACATGGCTAATGGAATGACAAGGAGAAAACAATTCAGATCATTCAATGGAGAAATATGTGCTGTATAGTGAGAAAGGACAGGGAAGGGCATATGGAAACCCAGTCCGCACTTGAGAAGAAGACCAAGTTCTGTCTGCAGCCAGAACTGTGAGTGACAGGTAGATTAACTGCTAAAGTTTACTAGCCATTCAGAGAAGTTAAATATGAGTTCTAGGATCCGTCTTAAAGCACCCAGGATTAGTCTTTTCAAGATCAAAGATTTTGTCTAATCAGTTTCACCTAATTGAAACTGGTGCTTCTGATCTTTTTTATTTTAACTTCCATCTCTCTCTGTGCATCCTTTAAATTGTTTTTACTTTAAATTGTTCAGTAGTTTAAATCATTTCAGTCTCCTCCAGCCTGAAGTATTCCTTAGCAGTCTTTAGAGTTTGGCTTAAAGATTTGTTTGGTAATGGAGGATGAAACTTACATTAGATGCTACTACACAATTTTTTGTTTTAAACTATTTGTATGTTTCTTATTATGATACTTGTTCACAAAGTATCAATCAATCTCACTTTCTATGCACAGAATCTACCCCTCCTCCCAATAAAGCTACCAAGAGGTGGAAAATCAGGTGAAGAGGGAGGAGGGGCACAGAGAGTGAAAAAATATCACAAATATACCTAGAGAGGCTCTGAGGTCGACCCTCCACATTGCAGAGCGAGTCCAGAGAGGATGAAGAAGCAGCACCCTTGAGCTCCCCCCAGTGGCCTCCTGAGCCTCTGTGGAGGGGGCACCAGGTGATGCAGATGTTCAAATTTCCTTCTGTGTTCATGGTAGTTCTCAGTACACCCCACTGGGTGAGAGCATCCTGCAAATTCGGTCTGAGAGAAGGAGCTCTCTGTCTCTACTCACAGAGAGGTTCTGCAAAACTCTCTTGACCTTGCCACCCCCTTTCACCGACCAATCAGATCACAAACTGTACATCTGACTTAATGACCAGATGGTCAAACATGCCCTAATATCAGATACTGGAGATTACCTGAAGTGGAGGAGACCATGCTTATGGCCCCCACTTTAGACCATATCCTAAAAGCTTTCCAAATAGCCATTTGGGGTATTCAGTAGAAGGTTTGTCCTCACTCTGATAGCTAGATCTGAGAGGAGCCTCTCCCTCACAGGGTTTTGATTCAGTTTAATGAGGAACTTCTGGAGACACTTGACCCCACAGTCAGAAAGCCCATTCTGGATTAGCCTCAACACATAAGTGGGCAGGAATTGAAGATTCGTTTACTCCATAGCTTAGAAAATAAGCAATTTCTCAAAATAAAGAATGACTAAATTCATTTCCTTCAGTGCTATAGCAATGAATATAGCTTTGTATAGTTAATGCTAAACTTACACAGTTAATGCACATTTCAAATACTTTCCTGTCATTGGTCTTTATAATTAAATTCAGCACTAAACAAACATTTACAAAGAACTCATGATAGTTCAGGACTTACTTTTTTTTTCCTTAAAGTATTTGTAAAAACAGAAAACTTATAATATGTGCTGCATGTCATAAGCTTTCTTCCTCCTTTTCCCCATCTGCCTTTTACTAGTTGTGTGAAATGAATAAGGTAGACCATCTGTCATATGGATAAATATATATGCATGTACATACACACACACATGAATACACAAACTGGTCTTGGAATCCTACTCTCTCACATTTTCATCTCAATTAATTCTGTCATTTTGCTCCTTTATAAAAAATGAATCTTCTTTCATCCTGTTGAGAGCATAAAACCTTTATAATAAGAACTTCTGGTTTCTAAATTCAGTGCTTTCTGGATATAGCCTCCTCTTCTAAAACGTTTGACAATAACATTCTCCTCCCCTTGCGGAAAATAAATCATATATCTGAACTCTTTTTTCCCCCTTCTTCAACCCAAAACACGCAGGGAATGACAGAGACTTGGTGTGTCTGGGCATGGTGGGTCACTTTCTACTGCTGAAATATTAAGTGCATTTGAAGACTGAGGGAAATCTAGGTGAGGTTCAGGGTAGATATATGCAAATAGTTCTTGTTTTAGCTTCTAATATCGGAAAGCAATCATATCTGGAGCCACTGAGATGGGATATTTAGGGGTTTGCTCTCATCGCCTCCATATGTGCAAGAAATTGAAAATATGCCTAGAATAAGAAGTTTGAGTTTTATTCCACATGCAGTGGAAAACCATGAAGTCTTTTAAAAAGAGAGACATGTATAAGAAACTTACATTATGGTTAAAAACTCAAAGTCCTTCGTGGAGTATAACTTGGGAGAGGAGGACCAGAGTGGGCGAAAATTTAGGGAGCTACTTCCACAGAGAAAGAAAGCACTGATTCGGTCTAAGATGCAGTGGACCCAGAAGGAAGTGAGTAGTCCGGAAATAGGGCTTAGAAGTAAATCAAACAAGTTGCTAAAATGTAGATTTAGGGACTTAGGTTAAGAAGACATTGAGGACAGCTTCCTTGTCTCGAACTAGAGTAGCATAGTTATGGTGCACTAGGACAGAAGCAAAAACAGTGGGGAGAACCAACCAGGTCTGGAGGAAAGAGAGAAGGGAGAGACCCTCTTTGTGCATGGTAAGAGATGCCCATAGTCAAGGATGACATTCAAGATTTCCAGCAGTCGGTATGGCATGCCTCATCTGAGCAGCATAGATGCTGCCAGAGCTTATCCTCCAGCTGTGCCAGGGACTATCCATGTGCTGTTAGAACTTGATAAGATTCTGGAGGTCCCAGTGACATTCCAGAAAGACCATGAAAGAACAAGACAAGAAGAAGTAGTATAATCCTCAAGAGGACTGAGCAGTCATCTCCTGCTGGACACAGGGCTAGCTAGCAATGTCAGGGAGGCAGGAGGGCATGCAGATCTGGAACTCAGAGCAGTTGTGGAGGGTGGGGATGTGAGGAGGGTAGTCCCTGGCTGTGTGAGTGAGTGAAGACGCATAATGAGTAGCTGCTATGTATAGAACAGAAGACAGCCAGGACTGATCCTCCAATAAACATAAAAGAGCTACTGGATTAGGAGCCAGTAAAAGAAACTGGGAGGGTATGACTAGTAGCAAAGGAGAAAAACAAGGAATGCATGATTTGGGAAAAGAGAAAAATATATGAATAGTCCTTTTGGAAAGCAGAACAGAACAACCTTATGCCGTAGTGTTCGGTGATGGAAGTTCATGGTTCAAGCTCAAAGTGAAACACGAATAAAAGTCACCTAGAGAGGGTGGACTTTTATTAGCAACTGGCACTTTGTCAGTCTAACAAGTGGAAGAATGGGCAAGGAAGATGCACACCTGGTGCAACAGGGGATAAACCACGGAATCTAAGCCGGGTGAGGAAGGAGGTAAATACAGGAGAAATAAAATCTCTAATGAGTTCAATAATGATGGGATTAGGGGTACAGGAGTAAATGATCTGAAGGAAGGACAATCTGTGACAATGGAGTATTTGAAATCAAGATGCAGGTGAGCTGCTTTCTGGTTATGACAAAGGCTCATTGTGTCCACTGGAACATGGCTAGGGGACGACAGACTGAAAAATGTGGTTGCTGAGAGGAGGGTGTCAGGACCCTGGTATCGGAGTCTCTGCTGAGTCCGCATGCACGCGGCAGCCTATTAGAGACTGCCCAGTAACAGGCCAGGAGAAGGCCTGCAGGCAGGAGTCAGGCCACTGGCTACAGGATGGCAAGAACCGTGACAGTGTCAAGGTTTTAGCCCAAATAACACCTGTGTTCATTTCTTAAAGGAAATAATAGTATTGTTTCAGTTTCCCACCAATTTGTAGTTTGAGACTTTCTCACTCTGTTTCTACAAACATAAAGCCCTAGAGATTTTCAGCATCTGGTAATCAGACCTCTTTTGGGCCAACTAATCAAAAAGTATGTGACAATATGAACATTGTGTTTTCTTGGAAATTACTTTTGCTATTTGAATGTACTTTTGAGTATATCACAACTGTGATTTAGTACATATTCAGTTTTGCTATTGGACACTAGGAAGTCCTCTGAGTCCCTATTGCAGTCCCTCAACTCCCTGCTTCCAACCTCCCATCTAGAAGCACACGTTGTAGATATTTGCTCCTGTGATATTTGTTACAATTGATGGCATGAAGGTTCTGAAACGATTTCTCCAACCTCAGTTGAAGTTATATTTTTAGTTTGCCTTATACTAACTCTTAATTATGTAACCAAGGATTTTTAAAAATAAATATAAAATATTGAGTTAAATATTAATTCCATCAGAAATACTTAATTTTGTCTTTAAAAATTACCAAATATTGCTGGATATTCTGGGAATGTTGTATAAATTAACATTTTAATTTAGAATAGAAATAAATTACATAGTCTATTTTATGGCCCAGTGGGATTTTAAAAAATCCATTAATTAATTTTAAAAGAAACTTATTTGTATTACAAAACATGCTTTTATAATTTTTCTTCTTTGATGGTTAAAGATATGTTCCCATAGTAACTTTTAGATGGAAGTCTTAACTATTTCAGTGTCATCCATCTGTGCTATTTTGGCACAGATGATGGCAAAAATGTACCCAAGTTTTGATCTCCCTGAGTCTGAGTTTTCACTGCTGTTAAATATAGGTCGTACAGTATCACAGTGAAATGACGGCGGTTAAAGGAGATGATGAAAATAATAATACTTTGTAGAATTATAACAACTCCTAAAGCATAGAGCACTTCAGTCTCTGCCTCTGTGACTTCTTCGGTTTTTACATGCCACATGTACGTGAGGTCTGACAGCTTTTCTCTTTCTGTATCTGTTTTCTCTTAACAAGATTCCCTTCAGGTTTATCCATATTGTCACAAATGGCAGGATCTCCATCTCCTTTTAGAGCCTAGGTGTGTTCCACGGTATATATGCCACATTTCCTTTGTCCGTTCATTCATTGTGGACACCTGGGTTGGTTGCACATCTTGGCTGTTGTGACTAGTGCCACAGTGACCGTGGGTGTTTCATTCCCTTTGGATATAAACTCACTAGTGAAGTTGCTGGATTATAGGGTAGGTTTTTTTTTTTCTTTTAAAGATTCATCTTAATAGGTAGTAATCAATCCCATGTATAAATGGTGGTTAGTACTTAATTCTTCTCAGTCCCCATTTTGCATAAGACATCAAGGGGATACCTGGCCAGGCCTTTGCTCTGACTGAATTTAATCATTTAAATTAATGGAAAATAACACAATGTGGTGGGTAATTAATAAGGCATAATAAAATTATCATTGACAAATATTTTTAAATAGCTGGTTAAGGTATGTATGATTTTAAGTGTTTCTATTAAATAAAGCATTTCTGAAAAGTTCTGAGACCCATCATCTGATTTTGATTCAATCAATGCTGAACTCATCTGAAAGGGACACCATTTCCTAGAGGCCCTTTTCCTATTCTATCTGTCCTTACTCTTTTTTATTTAACTTGCTTTGTTTTTATGCAAGTAAAATTTACTACTTAATTTATCAAAGCACACTACTAATCAGTCAAAATGAACTTTTATAACTCTGTATTTAAAACTTTAAATCCTTTCTCAAGCCCCCCTAATTTTTTGCAAGATCCCGTTTGGAAACTATGTGAACTGGAAATTATATTGTTCTTTCTTTTGCTTTTATTTTATAATTCAAAAACATCCATATTTAATTCCAGTATAATAGAGTTTCTTAGAAACACTGTCAAATGCACATACAGACGGTAGGGGGGAGGGTATTGAGAAGGATCTATAATCTGTTTATCTGTGTATTTTTATTCCTGAGCCCTGGCAATGAACAGACAGAATCACTTCTAAAATTTCTTGGGGAACAGGTCCCAGCTCTATTTTAAGCATTAGAATGCATGTAGATGTATTATATTTACTGAAAAATATTATTTTCTCGTTATTTACTTTTTTAAAGTAAAATAACTTAAACCCTATATCAAGTTAAGAGAATATAAATTTCTATATATCTTTTTAAGAACTAAATATTACAAGTTTAAGGAGATTAAAGAAAATATTTGTTTAGTTACAAAGTCTATCATTATACATTACTGCAGGAAGAATGCTCACCACTAAATTCCATGTTGGGCAGAAAAGACTGGAGGAAGGTCAGTGAACTAGCTCTACATAGCTGTGTAGTCTACCCTCATTAATTAATAATGAGAAAAAAATAATAGCCCCTTCTATTTTTTCTTGGAAAATACTTTTTAGAAGTCTTCATGCTAATTTGTCACATTTTGAAATTATTGTTTTAATAAATTTCCCTAGCAAGGCTGGAGTATTTATATTGCTGAAATGTAAGGTATAGTCATGCAGCACATTGTTTTCTCGAGAAGAATAATATTTATAACTTTATTAATCCTTTCCTTAGGTTTCTTTTTAAATTTTATTTGGTTTATAGACCTTTTCAATATTAAAGTTTCAATAATCACTTTCTCTTCCATAGTAAACTCCACTAATTGTCTTAGCTTGAAAATTAATTATGTATTTTGTAAAATCTTTCTTATAACCATGCCACCAAATTAGGTTTGCTACTCCTGAACCTTGGATTTTTAAGTTGTATAATTTTCTCTGCTGCAAACTTTATAATTTCTTATTTTTCAGTTTCTAATCTTGTTATCTATTTTTATGTGGGTTTAGCACTCCGTTTTGCATATCACATAATTGAAATAATTTTAGTGTTTATGAAAGCAGCATGCATTCAGTAAAGGATGGATATAATTTAATCACATTTATATTTATTAGTAGAGATGTTTTATTTTTCAGAAACTATGATGCATTTATCTCCTAAAGGTATTCTAAAAATAAATGTGATAACAGGTATACAGGAATTTTGAAAGTCACAAATTGTTCAGTTTAATCTGTTTTTCTCCTGGAATTTCCTGAAAGGTGCAAAAGTTTGTGCTAGTATGTTAGCTAGCCACAGTATCCCTCACCAGCTAGCAGCTGAGAAAAACCATGAAAACATTCAAACTGTAACAGTGGATGAGAACCAATAAAGGCACATTTCACTATCTCATATCTAAATTGAAATAGAGAGGCATTCTCAGAATCTATTTTTAATTTAGTTCAAAATTCTACCCTAGGGGCTGCGGTTGTGGCTCAGTGGTAAAGTGCTTACCTAGCACATGTGAGGCACTGGGTTCGATCCTCAGCACCACATAAAAATCAATAAAATAAAGGTATTGTGTCCATCTACAACTAAACACACATACACTTTAAAAAATATTTTAAAAAGTCCACCCTAAATATTCTAATTCTAGTCCTCGTTAATGTTTTGCAAAGCTCTCAGAAGCAGGCCCAGGCTAGCAGCTAGAGAAAGGGATTAATCATAAATCAGTATTATCTTCAAGCAGCCCCCAGTCTAGTAAAGCCTAATTAAGATTTATAATTAGAAAGTTAAATCATACAGTCCATCTCAGACTTGGACAGGCCCTTTATGTGATCCAGTCCAACTGCTCTGTGATGCAGATGGCCAGTCTGGATGTCATTTTCCATTACGTGTCTTTCCAGCATGTTCATTGGTGTAGTCAGCCAACTTGTTCAATAAGTTTTTTTTTTCCTGAGACAAGTTCAGTAAATTGTTGAAACTACTACATATTAAAGAAGGAGTAAGGGCACTATTCTCCCACCCCCTTGGTTTTCTTAGCCCGAGGCCTTGTGCAGAGCCATCAATGGGGTCAGTACTCCTGTACCACAGGTTAATTCCATGGACGGGCCTGAGTGTCTGCATGAAGACCCACCTGAGCTGCCTCACAGAATTGCTGCTGCCTCTCATGGTTGCTGGAATGTGGTACCCAACGAAGTAGTGGTGACTATTTAACTTTAATTCCCATATAAAGCCAATCAGAAAATAAATAACTTGACATTAATTATGTGTTCTATCTTCTACACATTAAGGAGAATCTGTGAACCTCTCTCTAAAAAGCTATCCCAGGAATGGCACCTATTGCAAGAGATGAAAATAAAATATTTTATTACCCACTAAATAGTTATTGATGACTGAATTTTGGGAGTCAGTATTATTAAGCCCGAGTCCCTAAAGAACAGGTCCAGGGGTTCCTTCTGCCCTCAAATCTCTTACATTCTTCACCTCAAAGACTAATTAAGGCTGTTCAAAAAAGCTTAGGAATTGCCTCTCTGCCTCTTTGTCACTGAAGTGAGGGGGAAAGTATCTGGAGAGATTGGATCACTCCTAATACACGTTAAATATGCATTAGCATGAAGCAGTGAACTTCAGCTCATGTGCACATCACTACAGCTGCATTTTGAAGGGAAAGATGTGGGAAAGGGTAATTTTGGAATGGTTACTTTCAGATGAAGGTGAAGGAGATGGGAAAGGGAAACCCAGCGCAGTCAGTGCTGACTCTGAATTCTATGTGGAGTGGACTCTCCGGGGTGATGGATGGACTGTTATACTGTATGACCTGCTCTTACACAGTCTTGTTGTGTGTATCAAATACAATACTTCACAGTGTTACTCTCTCTCTCTCTCTCTTTTTTTTTTTTTGGTACTGGGGATTGAACCCAGAAGTGCTTAACCACTGGACAAAAATCCCTGCCTTTTTTGTACTTTATTTAGAATCAGAGTCTCACTGAGTTGCTAAGTGCCTCACCAAGTTTCTGAGGCTGGCTTTGAACTCACAAATCCTCCTGTTCCAGCCTCCTGAGTCGCTGAGATTACAAGCGTGTGTCACCACGCCCGGCTACTTTATAATATTTCTAAATACACAGATCTTTTGTGTTCTATGTTTTGTATAGATTATCTGCTTTCTGGCAAACTTTTGAGGTTCCATTCCCTTTCTAAAAGTGAAGAAACTGAGGCTTTGAGAGGCCAAGAAAGGGTTTGAGGATGACACAGGTAGGATCCACACCTCCCCCTTCAGCCCCAAAGACCCTTCCTTTATCCATCCCCATTTCTCCCTATCCTGACCCTTTGTAGAGTGAAGAGCCAGGTGCAGACCCCTGTTCTAATTGGAATGGAAACTGCAGAGAGAGCTATGTAAAGGGGAATTGAGGGCAAAACTTCAGACATGCTGATGTTTTACCTGAGCATCTGAAGATGGTAAAAGATGGCAAAGACTTTTCACCATCTGGGAACTGAGAAACATGGAGAAAGAAAGAATCACAGGCAGCTGTGAGACCCATGGCGGGTTGATGGGGCTAAAGCAGGGGAGTGAGGCTGCTGATGTTGGAGACCTAGGTTTGGTTCAGGGGGACAGGCGCCGGATCTTACTCTCTTGGGGAATTAACTTTCGCATAATTCAAATCACTTGGTTGACTTGTTAAACTACAGAATGCTGTGCCCAGCCTCAATTTCTGATTCAGTAGGACCGAGTGGGGCCTAGAATGTGCATTTCTCACCAATACCCAGGTGGAAACCATACTTTTAAACCCAGTGCTCTAGGGCTAGCAAATGAAGAGAACTGCCTCCAGGAGGTCAGTGCTGGTGGGGCTTTGCAGGATGCACCAGGAGAAAGAGCAGACTCAGGAGTGCAAGTCAGCTGCTGCAGGAACCCAGGTAGGTCCAAAATGAGTCAGTGGACTTGGAGAAAGAGTACTGTACCTGAAAGGAGTGTCCAAAGTCTAGTGACTGAAATTAAAAGGCACGACTATTATCCTAGTGACTCTGGATGGTGAGGCAGGATGATCCCAAGTTCAAGGCCAGCCTCAGCAACTCAGCAAGATCCTGTCTCAAAATAAAAAGGGCTGGGACACACCTCAGTAATAGAGCATCCCTGGGTTCAATCTCCAGTACAGGAAAAACAATGGAAAAGAAAGAAAACCCACACCCATTAGAGACACAACGGTAGGGAGCAGCCCAGGTCCCTGCTAGAGGAAGGAGTGAAGACTGGAACTAGAGGAGAAGCAAGTGTTCCTTCCCTTTATAGGGAATAGGGCAGTGGAGAGAAGATACAAAAAAGTCACTTTCAGAGGACATTCATAGAATGTGAGCATTTCTGTCCTTTAAACGGATAGAGTTTAACAAAATAACATGGGTTTTCAAATAGTGCACCTGTGATCCCTGACACCCTGTTGGCCCCTGAGGTAACTGTACTCATCTGTGAAAGAGCTAATTTTCTAGTTCTTAATGAGAAGCCTCTTCCCAGAGGAGCAGGCTCCCCAAGCATGGAGACTGTGTAAGGGGCTTCATCATTGCTTCCAGGTCCCCAAAGACCTAGTGGAGAATTAAAAGGGAAGATCTGGGAATAAAGTCCAGTTTAGTTAGACATTTTTAACACTCCACGTTGAGCTAGCTGACTGGTTGGACAGGTGTAGACAGAACCTTTCCTATAGTCTGAGAGTTTCCTACATTCTGTGCGCTCACAAGAAGACTGGTCCAAGAGACCAGAGCTACATCTTTCTGCCGCTGTGGTGTTTATCTTTCCCTTCTGTGCACCCATATCAGTTTATTCTAGAACCTTCTAATGTTTGGTCTGGCAAATGGGCTTAGCTGTCCTGACTACCTTAGTACCTAAGATAGTCAGATTTCAGAACATGACTTCTTAAGGTCAAGGGACCCAACACACTTTTTGATGATCTTGTTATAACCAGGTATACATTATATAACAAATGTTACACTTGTTCAGATCACTAGGTTTTCATCTTGGTGCATAAACCTGTTTTGTAATTTGTTGACTATTTTTGACTATTTTAGTACTTATGATCAAAGAATAACAACTCTATTGCAAACATATTTCTCTGTAAGAACATAATGGAAGGGAAGACTGTTTTCCCATTTGTACAAGTGGACATGATACTGCAGTGCTAATAAGGACTGAATAAGGAAATATCTATAGTTAACTTGCATCTAATACTTCCTAAATAGAATATTGGTATTATTTTCTTTTCCTACCCATCTTGTGTTGAACAAGGACTGAAGAAATGAAATATAAATTAAAATAATTTATTTGGGGAAATGTTGATGTCACTATTCAAATCTTCAAAAGGGCAATTTATTGATGTTCATGAAAAATAAGGTTAAAATTATACACATAGGCTGTGCTAAAGGGTAAACTAGAGATAGAAAAGGACTGGTGAAAAGGACTGTGGACCCAGCTGAAGTTGGCTGATGGCAGTTTGTAATGGAATCACTCAGCATGTTTGGCCCCGCTCCCAGAATTGGTTGGCATTCCTGGTGTAGAAGTAGAGAAAGTATGGAATGGATGAGGACCTTTGCTCAAGCTCAACACGTGCAAGAGAAGGTCTACTGGATGAGGGGACCTGGATCCTGGTGAGGGTCTTATTTCAGCGTACACCATGTTGCATTGGCTGGGTCAGGAGAGATCAGTGGGAGGACCAGGAGGGGTTGAAGGAACACAGCGCACAGGATGTCAAAAAGTTGTGGTGGAAGTCATCCTCAATGAGAAGTTCCAACTTAACAGATTTCAGAAGTGTCTGTATCTCTGATATTACTTTTGCTGTTTTTCTAAATGAGAATGCTTAAGGTATGGTCATGTAAACAGGCTTCCAAACAAAGAATAAGCAAAGGTCTTTGGGAATTGAGACAAGCAAGGAAAATATTGATCTGTAGAGGGTCATGTCAGTGTCAAGGAGACCCTGCCCTTCTGGGCTGGGCTGGTGGCGGAGCTGATGGCGTGGGAAGAAAGGCCTAGTTTCATTCAGATAGGACAAAGCCAAATTTCCCAAGGCAATGCTGAGATTGTGAAGGAGCTGGACCTTAGGACGGGCTCCATGAGGCAAGGACTCAGGGATTTACAAAGGAGTGCGGGCAGGGCAGGGCCAAGAACAGGACTGGTGACAGAATGTAGTAGAAAGTCACAGCAGCAGCTGGTTGAGAAGTCTGTCGTTTGACAAGGAAGATATTTTTCTACAATTTACAAGGCACTTCACATACATACATTATTTTTTTGTGGTAGGAAATAGGAAGGACATAATATTGATAGAAGAGGGAGAGCTATGAAATGGACTATCCCCAAGTTGGTAACAAGAATGATGGGGTGAATTATCCTCCCTTATCCCTGGGAGAATGCGCTGGATCAGGCTTCTGTAAGTGTGAAATACGGGAGAGCCAAAAGTCTGAGACAAGTGTAAGTTTTTATTTTGTTTTCAATTGTCCCTGAAAGTAGAAAGAAAAGAGAAAGAAAAATTAGTTCAGGGTGCACGGGTATTTTCATAGAGGGAGAAGTCAACGGAACTGACGTGAGATTAGATAGTCCTGAGGAGAGCAAAACCCAGCTGCGGTATGTTCCAGAGTTTGCCAGGACAGTGAGAAGATACTTTTGATATGAGCCACGCAAGGGAAGGAAAAAGGTGAGTCATAATTTCAGAGATCATTCATTCTGAAATTTAAATATAAACTTTTTTAGAGAATAGCATCACAAAAATTACCTGAAGCTTTGCTTTGCTGCGAAAGCAGTCCAAATAACCCCACAATGATTAACTACCACCCTGGAACCCTCCAGTGACCTCGTTTGTGGAATGTTCACGGCACTCGTGGGAGGAACAAAGAATACTTGACAACCTGCAAGGCACTTATGTTCTTTTTCATTTTACTGTTATACTGAATATATCACTTCCTACAGATGCTATAGGTGAAATTTTTCTCCAAGCAAACAGATACGTAAAAATTGAAAGGCCGAACGAAAGAAAATGATACCTGATATTTGGATTTTCTGCACAAGTGCAAATAATCAGATAAGAAACCCAAATGTGTTTTGACTTCTTTTCATATTACATATCTAGGGCAGAGACCATAGTAGTCCTCACTATTTTCTAACTGATACGTGGGAATAGCACAGAAGATTACGTGAATATCACATGCAAAATTGCATGCATTAAACCTGTCACACTGATCAAACAAAGGTAACACTGTATCTTTCAAAAGTCTGCAGAGTTTAAGTACAACAAAACAGGGGAGTGCTAGACAACTTAATGTTGAAAATTTAGACTGACATTAATACAATGTTTATAATTAAAACATAGCTACACACATAGCAAAGCAGAAATGTGTGCATAGCTGTATGTATACCTTTATTAACATCACTTGACAGTTTTGTAAAAGATTGATTAATCACTTTGAGAAATACTTTGCAAAACTAAAAAAAATTTAAAATCTCTCTACTCCATGACTTCTAAATCTTTGCTCACATTTCATCACATCTGAAAGGTATATGTGTCCCCCAAAATGTGTCTAATCCATTGTCAGACATGTCAGCTATCATACAGAGCTATACAGAATTATTCCAATGACCAAGAAATAAACACATTTTCATTATGATCATTCACTGTTTCAAAAAACAAAACTAAGAAATAGTTTTCCTTGTTATTGTGGTATAAAACAAAGGAACCAGTACTCTACTGTGCAATTTACTGTTTTTTATTTAAGTGGTCTGGAGTAAGTTCTTGGGAAGCTTGTATGCCATTATCAAAATGTGCTTACTCGAACGGATAAAACAGGAATATCTTCAAAGTTGTATTTAATTTTGTGGTACTAGAACCACGTTGCAAGACAAGAGTTTCTCTGGGCATAGGCTATATGGCAATATTCTGATTATGATAATGTCAGAGTAGGAATTTTTTTTTTCAATTGTCCTTTGGGTCATTATGACACATCATCTGCATATAATTTCCATAGCAGTGAGCAGAAAATGTGACATTAGCATCACACTTGTATTGGCTTGAGGGCTGGAGATGTCAATATGCATGCTAGTCATGACAATTCCTAAAGAAAAAAAAATAATTATAATCATTTTGCATAAATCACCATAAGCAATGAGGTACCCATCACCTTGTCAGTTGCTCTGCAGCTTTCTGTTGGCTGACAAACTGAGGAGTTTATGAAGCATTAAACTCTGTCACTGTTAGCCAGATGAAACTCATTGTAACATGATACTTACACAAAGCGCTGTGAAGGAGATCTGAAAAATGTTAACTGAACCCATCTCAGAAGACAGAAAAATGATTGTGATGGAACATTTGGGCTGAATATTGTCAATTCCCTGGTATAAACCCATTATAGTTTTGAAAGGACTAAATTCAAATGAGAAGATAAAGGAGCAGGATTCTAATCTGGAAGATTTAAGATACACATCTCACATGAAACGATTGTGTGTCTGGTGCTGGGGATTAAACCCAGGGCATTGTGCATGCTAGGCAAGCACTCTACCAACTGAGCTATATTCCCGACCCAGATGAGATGTTTTAGATGAGAAAGGGAATGGGATGTAAAATGACTCACTCTGACCATTCTACACTAGAGAGCCAGGGTAGAAGTGGCCCAAGGAGCGCGGCCAGGTCCCAGGAGTAGTTCTTTTATCCCTTGGATTTTATGAACAGGAAACCCCAGTCTAGAGAAGGTGTCTAGCCCAAGACAACACAGTAGTGAGTGAGGGGCCCCAAACCCCTAGTGGAGTGCATTTTTATTACTGTACATATTAATTTTAAATTGGGGAGTAAACTAAAGACTGATTTCCATAAAATTAGCATAAAGAATAAAGTTAAATACCACCTTTATTAGAAAATCAAGACCAAATCCTGTAGTCAAAGTAAACAGCCTATGGAAAGGCAGTTTATGGATTTGATAGATGTGGTTCTCGAGCTGGTGGCCTCTGCTTGAAGGGGATGGTAGGGTAACTCATGAGTCATGTTCCCAGGAACCATGGTTGTATTGCAAAGTCACGTCTTAGGTCTCCGGAAGTCTTGCCATCAATTTGATGCCCTGGAGGTTGTGTCTGGTCTGCTCTACAGAAGACATTTATAAAAGAGTGAAGAATACTATTTCTAGAGGAGAAAGACCAAGCCAGTTAACTCTAGGTTTTCTATCTCTTCTTTATTTCATGTTATGCTTTTGCCTTTCGATTTATAAGTAGCTCAAAAAGACATCCATATCTCCAAACTCTTTTTGGAAATTAAAATTTTCTAAACCATACAAATTTCTTAATGCCGTGTAAACATCACTAAGACTAACTGTTTTTAAAAAAAGGTGTAAACACAATAACAGGACATGGGCAATCCTGTATTCAACAAAGCTGAGTTTGACTTTACAAGATAATATTCTTTCCTGTTAGAAAATTAGGTTGAAACAATAGTGTGCCACAGCTGGGGAAGAGGAGATATTTTGTTTGAGTTATAAAAAATGATTATAATATACAGAAACAATAATTTACAAATGATCTACAATTTATAGGAGGTCATTCAAGTACATAAATGTTTAATTAGAAGAAGATTGTAGTCAATGGTACTTGATCTCAACTACTTCTCAAGAATGGCCAAAGCACAAAATACCAGCCTTATTCTCTGCCCAGTTACTGCTTTCCCAAATGTCCCTAAACAATATGCTTTTTTTTTTTTTTTTTTCTGGTAAAATCCCAGCTCTACTTTCTTTTCCCACAGGTCTATTTTAGTCTCCCAGGAAGAGATGGCCCTTACTCTTTTTTTCAAGATTATGCCCTCTCTTTGTATCTTTTATCCCTAAAATGGTTGAAATCTTGCTCAACATTTATATCCTCTTTCTCCCAAAAGTTCCGCTCCTCTTATCTTAGTTCATTTTTTACTGCTATAACAAAATACCTGAGGCTGGGTACTTTGTAAAGAAGAGTTCTATTTGGCTCACAGTTTTTGATGGTTAAAAGTTTAGGATTGGGCAGTCCTATTTTTTCAGTCTCTTATGAGCACCTCATTGACTACATCACAACATGGAAGGTGGCTTGTGGGCAGCATGGGCAAGAGGAATATCACATGGTGAGACAGGAAGCCAGAGATTCAGGGGCTAGGCTTGCTCTTTTTATAGCAATTCACTCTCATGAGAACTATGTCAGTCTGCTGAGATTGGCATTATGTCTTCTGAAGTCGAGGTCTCCATGACTTCCTTACCTTCCAGTAGGCCCCATGGCTTACAGGCAATGCCTCTTTATCACCACCATGTTAGGGACCAAGTCACCAACACATTGACCCTGTGGGGACAAACTACATCCTGCACTAGCATCTCTTCTACTTGTCTTCTAATTCACTGGTGCTCAGTATTTTCCCTTCAACAACAGCATCAGCATCACCTGGGAACTTGTTAGAAATAATCTCTGACTACTCCAGACCTATATCAGCAACTCTAGGATGGAACCCAGGGATCTGTGTGTTAACTAGCCCTCTGGGAGACCCCAGAGCTCTCATGCCATCTTTTAAAAAGTGACACCTATGGCCCTGGACTTCTTTCTCCTACTTTGCCTTTTCCCTGAAGTATAAAGTTCCTCAGAATATTTGCTCTCCTTCTTTGCTCTAATTACATTTATTTTCAACCCACTGGTTATAATCAGGACCATTTTATATTTTGAGCAATTACACATTCGGCTTGATCTTATTGCTGCAGGTAATTACAAGGAATGTCATCATGATTTATGTTGTTAGATTCTTCCCTCTAGCTCTGTTGGGCTGCAGTGGACTCAACCTACTGGTCAGGTTCGACACTTGTCCAGTGAAGGATCGTTTAGTAAACACAGTTGTACTTTCTCAATCTACCAACTCTTTCATCAGACATCTTAGAACAGTACTGATGTTTGGCAGCAGCTAGACTGCCCAGATTGTGGTCTCAGCTCCTTTCATATGGGACGATGGCAATAAAAATAATGATTGTTGTTATTTTGATTCCTCATAATATTCAGGGTTATTCACGTGCTGTTTAAAAAAATCTTTTAAAAATCCAGTGAAGTGTGGTCAGTGCTCATTTTTAGATAAGAAAATGGAATTTTAGAGCCACTGTGAAACTTGTCCAAATTAATATAACTACAAGTTGCCAGTGGGCGGGATTTCCAGCCCCATGCTGTCTGAGCCTGTGGAGCAGACTGCTAATGCTACTTGCTAATGCTACCTGTTGGAATTCCAGGATTTTTTTTTTTTTTTGTTTATCTTTGGACTATAGTAAGAGTAATACAAAAGTAAAACAAAACAGAACAACTCTGTGTATTCATCTCCCTGTGCACTTTTTAGTTCATTCAAAAACATTTGTTAAGACCCTGCACTCTAGGGTGCATGGGTATAGACTCAGGGAACACAGAGAAGATGACGTCTCCAAGGACTCACATTCTGGTAGGGTGACCTTAACTAAACCATTTCTAGTTTTTATAAGGTACTTGATTAGAAATCCCAAGAGCCTTGAAATAGCATGAGGTTGTACTGGATGCTTCTCCTGCTTTGGGAAGCCCATGGATGCCTTTCTAGGGGCATTGACATTAAAACGTGATAGAGAAACAGGAGCCATCGAGGAGATGGATTGAATGAAGGGGATGTGTCAAAGGTCATGCCAGGTAAAAAGAACAGCTGTGCAAACAGGGAGGAGGATGAGAAATAGGCAGAAGCAAGACCCCACGCCCTGCTAAGGAACTGGAGTCTATCTGGTAGGTGAGGCGCAGAGGAAGGAGACTTGGAATGATTTTAAGAAAAAGATTGAGATGTAGTAAGATCATGATCATTAAGTGTGGAGACTAGAGCCAAGAAGCAGAAGGAATGAATGCTGAGAACCACACTGTATGCTGTAGTTTTCAAAACTGTTGGGATTCTAAATGTCATGAACTTAATTATGTCCTTTGTCCTCAAATTCATATAGAGGGGTGGTAGAATATGCCAACCCCAGTACCTCAAAATGTGACTGCATTTGAAGTTAGAGTTTGTAAAGAGGTAATTCAAGTTAAAATGAGGTGCTATGAATGTGTCCTAATCTAGGGCAACTAAAGTCCTTATGCAAAGATAAGAGGATCCTATTGCCCCCACTTTTTCCTGTTCATTTTCTCTAACTTTTGCACATGAGAGAAAACACTCAACCTTTGATTTATTTTTCAGTCTGGTTTATTTCACTCAGTATGATGTTCTACAGTTTTACCCATTTACCAGCAAATGCCATACTTTCATTCTTTTTTATGACTGAATAATATTCCATTGTATATATATATACCAGATTTTCATTATCCATTCATCCAATGATGGGCACCTGGGCTGGTTCCATAATTTGGCTGTTGTGAATTGCAGTGCAACAAATCTGATGCACCCATATCACTATAGTATGAAGTTTTTATGGAAATAGGAGGGTGGTCTGTGGAGTAGAGGGAGAAGGGAATGGGAAAAGTAAGAAATTG
Source organism: Geosciurus inauris (assembly GCA_004024805.1). Classification (NCBI taxonomy): domain Eukaryota; kingdom Metazoa; phylum Chordata; class Mammalia; order Rodentia; family Sciuridae; genus Geosciurus; species Geosciurus inauris. The sequence goes on along the minus strand of PVHX01003008.1, from coordinate 17,010 downwards.
TGGAAATTATGTGAAAATTGAACAAATTATGCCATCTACATATAGGAACATACCACAGTGAATTTTACCTTTATGTATATCTATAAAGCATCAACTTTAAAAATCTATAAATAAATAGAGGGAAGACCAGTAGAATAGCAGTTGTGGGGGTGGGTAGGGTAGAGAGAGGAAGCATTGGGAACTGAAATGGAGCAAATTATATTCCATGCCTGTGTGAGTGTGTTAAAACAAATCCAAATATTATGTACAACTATAATACACTAATGAAAACATTTAAAAAATGAGATTAGGATGCAGACCCACACAGAGGGAAGAGCTATGAAGACACAGGAAGACAGCCAGAGAGAACTGAGAAAAACCAACGCCTGTTTCCTTGATCTCAGACTTCTCACCAAGAACTTTGAGAAAATAAACTCTTAGTTAAGTCACCCAGGTATGGGACTTTGGGTACAGCAGCCCAGCAAACTAACATACTGATGATAAGTCTCTCAATTGTTAAATGATGGATACCAGTTCAAATTAAAATGACTATCTTATGTGTTGGGGAGCTTATTTTATAGGTGGTACCAGGTTTGTGCAGCCACTGTGTCATAAATTTCTGTGAGTAAGATGTCAGGAATGGTAATTCCAGGAACTTTTTTATTTTTTTGTACTGTAGTAAGAGTAATAGAAAAGCCAAACAAAACATACAACAAAGACATCTTACCTTTGCACAGACTTGCCTGGAGGGAGAATTAGTATGATCTGAAGCATTAGAAGCTTTAGGATGAAGGAATACTGCATTAAATTCAACATGATCTTCAGTTTAAATCTCTTGTTGAGTGGAGTACAAATATGCACCCTCCCTGAACACAAAAGGATCAACACTCCTCTTCAGCACTCCTGACAGGGCTTCATGCCCACTTGAGAATCAGTCATCTGGAACCAGCCATCCCTACAGCTACCAGCAAATACAACTTACCTCTGTCACTTTCCTGCAGTATCACAAATTACAAAAGGGAAGAAGCATGAAAGAGCAAATACTGAATGACATGAAGAATGTCCAGGTGAAAGTACGCTGGAAAAATGTCCCAGTGAGACTCCAGGGGCTGAAGAACATAAAGCATAATGCCTGCATCCTATTCTGTGGTTGCAGGTGACATCCTCAGTGATACTCTTACCACTTCTGGGGAGGAGAAGTAGAGAGGATCTCAGATGAATCATTAATACTAACGGCAGGGTGGTTCCACTCTCTGGAGAGAGAGAAGAAAGAAGCGGCCAAGCAAGTATGCAGTTTACCTTCATCTCTGCTGCTACTGGTAGACCAAAGGAAAGGTGTCCTCAGAGGATTTACAATATCCAATAGGGAGCAGAAAATTCTGACTCTTTTGTATGTGAGTTTGGATCAACTGTTTCAACAAGCAAAGCATCATGTTTAAGGCAATTAAAACATGTCAATACTGCTATGCTTATTTCTAAAGTAGCCTTATTAAAATATATTTCTTAAGTTGAAATAATTCAGTATTTTTTTCAATTACTTTTGATTTTCTTTAAAATTGCCAAAAAAAAAAAAAAATTGAGCTCTAAACTTTAAAATTTTTCTGAGGTTTTTTTTTTTTTTGGTAAAAGAGTAAGCAAAAGCTATGCCAGATACTGAGAAAGTATTTTGTGCCTAAATATTTTTAAACTAGTAATTTAAAAACAAAAAACTTCTTTAAAAATTCATAATGACTAAAAAAATGGAAAAGTTTTGAAAATCTATTTTATTTTAAAAGCTATTTTAAAATGTATTTTATAATTAATCCTACTATTAAAGTACCATCTATTTTAACCCTATTCATAAAATAGATAATGTTTTTACACCAAAGAAATGCTGCTCGTAAAACTTGGCTAACCAGAATAATAATATAATAGAATTATAGTCTATTTTATTAAACTAATTTTTATGAACAATTTTAGTGACAAAGATAAATTGCAATTTGTGGATTTTACCATTGCTGCTGTTGGATTATTTACTAGTGAACTTGAAGTTTATATTCTGGGAGCTGATGCAGATTCTATCCAGCTCTGTATAGTTTATACATTTCACTATACAATTGTAGATATATTTGTGATATGTATCATTAAAAACCTAGAATCCTCCTGAGTCATGAAGAATAGTCTCCTAAAATTTTGTTGCAATGGTTTTATTGCAAAAAGAAACCACCATAACATATTTTTGAAAGACATATAAGTTTAAAGGAAGAAACAAACTGGGGATTCTGGATAGACAGAATGAGCCAGAATTGAACCAGAGAGAGCAGTGCCCTGGAATATTGTACAGTGGCTGACTAATCAAGGTTTAGCATCATGCCATGAAATAAGGGCAAGCACAGCTTTTCCTCATAGTGTAAGGACTATTAATCTCTATAATTAAGAGTATTAAAATTCCACAGCACAAAGTCCCATGAAAATAAATTCAAGTCAAGAGTAGACATTAAGAAATGCAAAACTTTCACTTTGAGGTAATACACTATGAAAGCTAATGGTATACTATGTTTCCAACTCATTTAGTAATTATTCTAACACATAACAATCTCCTGCTGACTTCTAAATGGATTATTTTTATATTATGTGCATTTTCCTCAATTAGGACTTTTCCTAAGTTTTGATTGAATCGTTTTTTTTTTCAAGATAGCATGTGTGTTTGTGTGTTTTAGTGCTAGCTAAATGGGTTCCTCAGAGTCTGTGGATGGATATTAGGATTCTTTAGAGAAATGAAGTTTGTCACAATAACTTGGGGCTGCTTCCTTGAGGGAAGCAAAGGATCAGAAAGAAACATCTAGGAAAGCCTGAACGCTCTGGAGAAGTTAGACAATTAGTTCCAAATTCTCTTGGTTTTTTTTGTTTGCTTTTTAGGTTTTAACCTTATGTTTCATCATCTCAAGAAATGTGGAATTACAGATGGCTGTCTAATTTTTATTTTGCCAACATGGCTGATTTGTGCTTCGGGAAAGTCACTCAGTTATCCTCAACCCTCAAAACAGGGACAGACACAGTAGGATTGAGACCAGACAGCAGGCCAGGTCCCAAGTAGAACTGGGAAATGGCAGGTTTTTAGAGCCACCAGCCCCTCCAGTTCTCTATCATCTTTCTGTGTCTTTTTCTTCCCTGCCACCACCCTAAGTACTCTTACCATCTGCCTGTCCTCCTCTGTTCCCCTCAGTGACCACCAGTTCTCAAGAAGAGAGAATAGAACAAGATTTCTTAGTATTCTGATTTTGCAGAGCAGTATCAGGAACCGTGCAGGGCTGAAGTTTATAAATTGCCGGTCAGCCCCCTAGGCTCTCTGGAAACTGGCAGAAGACAGGTATTCTGGGTCAGAGACAAAGAATAGTTTATTGCTCACAGCAGATGCAGTGGATAGTGTCAGCCTTTGCCCAGTTTCCTGAGCCTTAATTTCCACACAATCTGTGCACACAGAAGGGTACCATCCAGTAGAGAAGACCCAGGCTTATTTTTTAAAACTTCTTATGCCTGGTTTAGGAAACCCCAATCTTCTATAAATTACTACCACCAAACCTGGTCACCATGTGCTCCAGAGGGGACTTTATCTCTGCTATTATGAAGGCAAATACACCTTCACCCCAAGTAGGTGGATGCCATGATTTCTATCTTCTAAGGCTGTGTAAAGTACAAACATCCTTGAAAGCAAATCCAAAGTGGTCCTTATGTCCACTCACAGGACAGATAGGAAAGCAGCTGGCTCTTGGAGAATTTTCTCCCAGCAGGCATATGAATCCTTGGATGTGGGGTTAAAATTGGACATACTTATAAAAATTATAAAATTTCACACTTGTATGGGGAGGGAACAAAATCTTAGTCATGAGTTTTTGGGAGATAGAATAGAATATAAAACATGAAGCTCAAAAGAAGTGAACGATTGAGTAATAATTGAATAATCGAAGTATTCTCGGGTGGGGTTTATAGTGTTTTCATATTTACATATTTTAGGAAAGTGAAGATGGACTTAAAAGGTAGAAAAACACTGGCTGGAATCCTCATTTCAAGGGGATGTTTACATTAGTGAAGGCTGAAGCTCCATGCGGCTGTCATGATTTGGGACGTCAGCCTGGGTATGGGCCAGACTGCTGAGGGCCCAAGGTCTTTCCATAGAAACGATTCTGAAAAAGTGGGTTTTCCTGGACACCTCAAACACCTCCTGATAATGAGCACAGTGATGGACTTGCTCACTTGCCTCTCAGGAGGTACTAGACAGCTTTTTTGGATTCCTTGAGGGGCCTTTAATCTTTATTATGCTCATTCTCTGTGTAGAATAGAAATAAAAGTAGCCCCATATCCAATGCCATTTCTGTTTCTGATATTTGAAGGCATAAAATTCTTATTACACAACACAATGAGGATGATGGTGAGAAAAACTTTTATTTTTAACTCTCACAAACTGATTGTTCTCATCCTCACGGTCTCGCACCATCTTCAGGAATAGTTTACCTGGGTTCTGCTGTCAGGCCGACTTAAGGATGTAAATGGCATTTCCCCCGTGCAGATTGTGGCTGAAGGTTCTCCTCCAATGCACAGGAACACGCCAGGGGAATCAGGCTGTGGCACCTCTTGGTACCCTCAACAGCATGTCACTGGGAACAAATTAGGAGATGAATCAGAATGTCGCCAATCCTGTTGGGGTCAGGAATCAGGGAGAGAAGTCAGTGTAGAGCAAACCTGGATTCTGTCTCTGGTGTTCCACATAAAAATATGCCTCATTTCTGTCTTATCTGCTTTTCAGTATTTAGAGAGATGGTGAAATCCAAACACTGTACATCAAGCAATGTATTAAAAAGTAAGAAAATCCAATAAATATTTTCTTATTCTAAAACCCAGGAAACCTAGTAAAAGAATAGTAAGAAGCAATAAACTTACAAAATAAAACAATAACTTATACAATAAAACTTATACTATAAAACTTACACAATAAAACAAATGAGCTCTGTATATGGAGTGCTACCATTTTTGCACTTATAAGCTAAGTTATAACTATAAATATTTACATCATTAAAAGAAGAAAGATAAAAATAAATGGGTATTTTATAATATGGAGCAAGAAAATTCACAAGAAAGTAAGCAAGAGAAATGGTAAAAATAAAGGCCATAAGCAATGGATTCAAAGAAAAACAAAATTAGGACTCATAAAAAGGAATCTCAGAAAATATTAAATAGTCCAACATCTAGCTATTCTGATTTGGGATAAATAGGTAAAGATCATGTAATCTGAAACAGAATAAGAAAGAGTCACCATTTAAAGCATAGACAATAAAAGTAAATAATAGTATATGTGATCCTCAAAGAACCTGCAGGTAATGAAGTGAATTACTTGAAGGGAATATGGATTGCCAGAATAGTATAAAAATTAATAAATTCACATCTATAAATAAACTAGGTTATAAACCTAAATATTTGCAGGGTCTCAAATTGAAGAGCTTGACTACATATGAAACAAGTAGAAGTCATAGAAGGAGCAGACAAACACAACATCAATTTTTTAAAAATATATCTAAAACTTTTCAAAAAGCTACAAATTGGTTTTTCTCAATGTAAGTTTGTATGACTTCCAGCCATGAGTGTACAGATGAAGTCCTATCTATTGGTTCTTTAATTGTAACAAATGCACCATACTACTGTAAAATGTTAATGACTGGGGGCACTGGATGCAAATTATGTATAAATCTCCAACTGCTCTAAAGTCAAGGACTCATCTATTAAGAAATGGACTGAGAAATTCAAAAAATCTTTTACAATTGACAGAAGTCACCAAAGTAATAAAATAGCATTGCTATGAGTTGCCATGTTTGAATGTATTAAATGAGCAAAGCTTTTCAACAATGTTGCGTAGAGACACTGATGAAGGGGAGGACATTTCCACACGGTGTAGTGATCACGAAGCTACCATACATTTTCTGGCAAGAGACTTCCAGAAAATTACCTATGCCTTTTATTGTGTCAAATCCTTATACATTTTACCCTGTCATTTTTGCAGTATATCCCATAAAACAATCATTCAAACAAACAGAGGCTAGAATAAGTATCTTTACTTATGATTAATTTACTTGGGAGTTGACAGGAGGACTAGGAACCCCTCTACGTTTTCCCAATTGAATGAAATACAGTGCAAAGAACCAGGCTTACAAAGTCATTGAAACCTGTGGGGGAAGAAAGATAAAGGAAATTTTCCATAAAGCAGAAACTGGAGGAATTGCAGAAAACAGCTGCTGGGTAACCTCTGCCTGCAGGGAGGCAGTGGGCAGATACCTCTGCCCTGGGCAGCCAGTTCCACAGCTTGATGATATCTCATGGGGAGTGATTGAGACTGAAATGTGCCATGGATTTCAGATTTTTTTTTCAACTTCAGGTGTTTTTGATTTCAGAATATGTTCATATATATAATGAGATATTTGGGGGCAGAGACCTGCATCAAACCAGGAAATTTGTGTGGTTTATATATACCTTATGCACATAGTCTGAAGGTAATTTTATACAACATTTTGAATAATTTTGTGCATGGAGCAGAGTTTCAGATTGTGGAAGATGCCTGTACTTCACAGTGGAGAACCATGTGCTACATTATAGTATTCATACAACAGGACTATATGCAGCCAATAAATATATTTTACAATTCATTAGAAATCGTGTATTATCATGTTTCAAGAAAATCAGAAAACATTGTATTAAGTGAAAAATACAGGTTATAAAACAGTAGATAGAGTACAGTCCCAATTTATCATATAGCATGGTTTTATACATGTCCAACTTCATGGTGGAGCTAAAGTTTTTCTAAATGCAGAAATAGGTATTGCAAATATAGTACTAAAATTTCATCTTAAAAAAAAAGGCTGAAAAAAAATGAGGCTCTGTTAAGGTAATATGTGGAAAACCTGGGAAACAATAGCTCTAGGATTTTTTTGCTTAATGTACATCAGGAATTTTAAATAATACATTATCCAGAAATATTATCCTATATTCTAGTTGTAGTTACTTTTAAAATAAATACTTAGTTTGAAAAACAAATAAAAAATTTTATGACTGGGTTTTTGAATAACCAAGTACCTAAAGATCCTATTAACTTCCTGGGCACAATGGCGCATGCCTATAATCCCAGCACTTTGGGAGGCTGAGACAGGAGAATGGTGAGTTCAAAGCCAGCCTCAGCAACAGTGAGGTGCTAAGCAACTCAGACCCTGTCTCTACAGAAAACACAAAATAGGGCTGGGGATGTGGCTTGGTGGTCAAATGCCCCTGAGTTTAATCTCCGGTACCAAAGAAAATAAAATTCTATTAATTAAAAAAAAAAAAACTCATAAAATCAAAATTTTTTTTGTACTATCTATAACAGAAGAATAAAGTTGCTTTTAACTACACAGTTGTTTAAAAGTCTGTTCTTCAAGCAGTACCATCTATTGCCTGGTCTTTCCTGTAAGTGGATGTCACAGGCTATCTTGGTGGTACAAACTTTTTGCAAGCAGTCAATGATTAAAGCCAACAACTATACCAAAAGTATTTGAGCATATTATTCTCTTCTGCAGAGTGATTAAGTTGTGTCCGTAGTCAATGCCTGATAGAGTATTTTATCAGAACAGACTTGTTTGTCCCAGGGACCCACTCTAGGGTCAGGGGGAGAAAGATCCTTGGGAGAGAGCTTCCAGGTCTCTGTCTCTGGGAACATTCCTCAATTATTCTATGTTCCATTATTCCCGCTTTACTACTGTCTTTAATTGTCCTTATTCTATTTCACTTTCCTACTTGGACAGACTTCTATTCTTTATTTTCATAGTAGTTTTTGTTCAAAATATACTTGAAGAGAAATTTCTCTTTTCTCTGATTTCAGCTTCAATAAGAGAGTTTATAGGAAGAATATTTAAGCAGAGAAGTTTGAGGGAATAGAAAATCTCTAAGCAAAGATAGAAAGTCAAGTAGGGAAGGTCATGTAGAAATTACAGAAATTGTTTTATTTGCAGTGCCCTGGGATTGTCAGAAAGGCCTAGATTAATGAAGATTGAAAATGGGATTCAACAGTAAAGAGGCTGCTATGGTTTGACTGTAGCCCCCCAAGTCCATGTGTTAGAAGCCCTGTCCCCTAAAGCAACAGGGCTGACAGATGAGGCCTTTAAGAGGTGACCAGGTTGCAAACAGATTGAGGTTGTTTCTGTAGGAGTGGGTTTGCTGTGAAATTCAGTTTGGCATCCTCTTGTGTGATTGCACCCCCACACACACACATACACACAGCCACACTCTTGCCCTCTGTCTTCTTCTATGGAGTGACTTGGCAAGAAAGCCATCATCGGAGGCAGCTCCTTGATCTTGCGCTTTCCAACCTCCGGACTGTCAGAAATAAATCTGTTTCTTACAAATTATCAAATCTTAGATATTCTGAGCTACAAGAAATGCATTAGGATAAAGGTCATATAAACTCTGGGGTTGGGCTTAAAAACCACAAATCTGTCCATAATACATGCACACAGGGCTGGGATTGTAGCTCAGTGGTAGAGCGCTTGCCTCGCATGCGTGAGGCCCTGGGTTCGATCCTCAGCACCACATACAAAGCAATAAAATAAAGACATTGTGTCCATCAACAACTAAAAAAATATTTAAAAAAAAATACATGCACACATTCAGAAATGTTTCTAATATATGCAAATATGTGAATAATGAGTATATAATGAATATAATTTTATAACAGAATATGCACAGTCCCATTATAAAAATATTTTGAGGATTTGACAAATAATGGGCATATTCATGCTTATAAATATTTCTCAAATTAGTCACATTAAGAAAAACAATGAACAATTTAACCTATCAAACTATTATTTAAAAAGTGTCACTTAATGGATTAATCTCATACCAAATTGAGAATACTATCCAAAAAATGGTGATTAAAAATTTCCCCCTTATGTATGAGTCATATATGTAATCCATGTCTTGAGTGATGTGATAAATTCTAAGAAGGCCAAGTGTGAAGTAAATACAAATCATTTGATTTTACTTGTGTTTAAAGTTCTCACATTGCATTAAAAACAAATATGATGAATTAAAAAGATTGTATAGTTTAAATATCAACAGTTCTAGGCTAGGTATGGTGGTACATGCCTGTAATCCCAGCACTTAGGGAGGCTGAGACAGGAGAATCGTGAGTTCAAAGCCAGCTTCAGCAAGGGCGAGGCGCTAAGCAACTCAGTGAGACCCTGTCTCTACATAAAACACAAAATAGCAAAATAGGGCTGGGGTGTGGCTCAGCGGTCAAGCACCCCTGAGTTCAATCCCAGGTACCAAAAGAAAAAAAAATTAACAGTTCTAAATAGAGTGTGAATACTAAAACATGCTGCGCTGTAGCTGGATTATCATTTCCCAAGTCTGTTTTTAGATGAGGTTTCTCTGACATCAGGTGGTTAAATAAGCTCCCTAAGATACTTAGAATTTTATAAAATATTATATTTCTGCAGAAAAACAATGAGAGGATTGATAGAAATATATGCACATATTCATTATATAATATGTATATATTATATGTATGTTATATGTATAGGCACATAACTGTGCATATGTGTGTATATGAACACATGTATGCATATATATATGGGGGGGTATATATACAAATGGAGGTTTGTTACCGGGGTGGGCTCATCCCACGACTCGCTCTTTGTAAGCTGGAAAGCCAGGAAAGCCCCTGATGCCGTTCAGTCCAAGTCTGAAGGCCTGAGAGCGAGTTGCTGCTATCCACTATCTGAGCTGCAACCGTGCTGTGTCTTTGTGTTCCGCTCATGTCTGTAATGGCCCGGATGATGTGTGCCAAGCCCGGTGACGGCCCGGATGATGTGTGCCAAGCCCGGTGACGGCCAAGCCTCTTTACTCCATCTATTCAAATGTTAATCTCTTCATAGAAGCTCCCAGAACTAATGTCGTACCAGCTTTCTGGTCACCCCTGACACAGACACACATACATACACACACACCTTGCTGTGTCTCTCTCACAGGGATCAGTGATATTCTCCACAATTAAACATTAATTATTCCCAATCTCTACTTAATACCATAGTTTCTTGGTACCATTGTTACTGCTGTTTTGGTGAAGAGGGCTTGTTTCAACCTCTTGCCAAGCTCTCTACTGCCTTTCTCGGTGTACCTTCTTGAATGCAGAGACAACTCTATCTTATACACTTCTAAAACACTCCCATAGCTGCCTAGTATATGGCAAGCACAGGGTAGACCATTTGATAGAGATTTATCGACTTGAATTAAATTACTTGGAGTTAAGTGAAACATCTCCAACAATGAACCCTCAGTAATCTTGGCTGTGTTTACTATGTCCTGAGGCCTTTCAAGTAGAAGGCACAATTTAAAAGTTCTAAAATAATTACAGAAGTAAATATGGTGCCCCCTTGCTCACCATAAAGTACAGCTGTCGATTACAAATTCAATTATCAGTGGCTACTTGTAGATCTGGAGAACTTGGAAAATGTAGTGTTTTGTAATTGATGTGGCAACATGTCATGTTTCTGGGTTGCCTTAATTTTGTTCTCTATAGTTTTAATGTGACTATGTCTTTCTTGCCACCTCAAAAATGTGCAAGGAATGAACATATCACCTAGTAAAGATGATTTTTGGCACTGGGCTATGTATTATCCCACCTAGATAATTTAACTCTTGTGTTTAGTTATATTTGAAGTGCCCTCTGCAGTTTGATCTCCTCTTTCTGGAATGATCCATTTTCCATGCTGTGTTTTATCATGCTGCTTTCTGACATCATCTACAATGGTTTAAGAACGTACTAAATTGGCTTTAAGTTTATGTCAAGCTCTAAAAGGAAACTGCGTTGGGATATTATGTCTTGGTTCACCTCTACATCCCTTGGTGTTCCAGGATTGGAGACTAGAATTCCTTTTACCCTAAAACTCCTTAAGTGGAGGGGGAAAAAAAGAATTATTCATGTTTTATACAACAGAAGGGGCCTTCATGCATTCTAAGAGGGATCTGAATCCTAATGGGTTTTAGCCTCTTAGTGTCTCTGAGTAAGTTAATTGTCAGAGCCCCAAAGGCCACATCTGATAATGTATTATTATCCCTCCTTTTCAATGTTCCTGATAATAGATATAACACAATTGTCCCAAGAAGCCCTCAATAAACACTGGCTATTGTTGCTGTTGTAATCTGATCAAGGTCTTTATTGACCTGGTGAAAACCTTCTGCTTCTTGCTCTAAGAGATCATTTCCTTCCTCCTAATAAGTCTTCAGTAAAATAAAGTGATTTGTTGGGGAGCCTAGCAATAGTCACCCACATCAAGATTGGTCTTAAATTGGAATTTAGCTGTGACTTCGGCCCGTGGCTCGGAGGTGAATCATGGACACGCAGCTCTGAACTGTACCGGGAATTCTGTGAGATTGATGAGGAGAATTGGGAGCCCAGAAAAACAAAAGCATGTTTTTAAAAAAAATCACCAAAGGAGCCTTTCCTTCTCTCGCTCATGGTCATTTGAAGTCAGTATATCTTGGCAGGTATTAAAAAGGCCAAGGAGAACTTTGAGGACAACTGTATTACAGTCTCCAACCTCCTTTCATGACCCCAGCCCACCACATAGCTTCATGAATTGCCTTTACAAAGTTCCCCAAGATTACCCTCTTCACTCGCTGCACACCAACAACTGAGACTTCTGCCCTTGTACTAGCCTCTCTCTTTTCAATTCATGCTACATCAGTATACTTAACCCAGAATTTATTCAAGGGGTTGGCTGGAGATTTAGCTCAGTGGTAAACAGCCTCTGGGTTCACTCCCCAGTACCAATAAATAAATAAATAAGTAGTAATACTATTTACTACTATTGGTGTTTAAATGTTGTGGGGAATATTTAAGGGTTTTTTTTTGGGGGGGGATGAATTATAATTATACATAATGGAGGGATTTATTTTACACATTCATACATGCACCTAACATCATTTGGTTAATTTCTTTCCCTAGTACTACTCCTTTCCTCCCCTCCTCCCTCCCTTGGATCTCCTTCCTCTACTCTACCGGTAGATTTTTTTTTTAATTTTGTTTTTAATATTTAGTTATCAATGACCTTTTTTATTTTTTTATTTATTTGTATGCGGTGCTGAGAATTGAACCCAGTGCCTCATGCATGCTAGGCAAGCGCTATACCACTGAGCTACAACCCCAGGCCCTACCGGTCGATTTTGATGAGATTCTTGAATGGGGAAGTGATGTGATCTGACTGGTGATTTTATAAGGCTCGTTCTAACTCAAGTGTTAGAAATGGGCTGCCGGGAAGTTGAGCAGAGGCAAGCAGGCCACTTGGAGGCCATTGCAAACACCAGTTGATGTCATGAGTGAGGAGAGGTTGGATTCTGAATAGGAAAGGGCAATACGTGGATCAGAGGGACAGAGAAGGAGAGGTTCATGGATGGCACAAAAGTGTTTGGCCAGAGCACTTAGAAGTTCAGAGTCGCCCTGAATCCAGATGATCAATACGCAGCACAGCTCTTTGGTGTCAGTCTGAGGAGTGTCATTTAGATGTGTTACATTTGAGCTGTCCACTCACCATCCCAGAGATGATGTTGAATGGACCTCATATTGGATGGACACTGTGAGACTGAAGGAGATTGCTAATGCGGTGAGCATGGAAAGCAGAGGGGAAGGTCCAAGGACTGAGCTTCACCTGCACCTGATATCTACCAGCTAGATGAGGAAGAAGCAGAATGTAGAGGTAGATGGAGTGGCTGAGGGATGGCATCTGGTCACTCCAGATGAACTCATTTCAAAGAACAGGGGATGATGGAGTAGGACAAATGCTGCTGATTGGTCACAAGACAAGGACTGAGCATCAACCACCATAGTCAGCAACAGGAGGTCCCTGGTGAACATGGGAAATGTTCTGGTGTGCCTGTTTGGAGCAGTTTCCATAGTACTCAGTATGATCCACATATATATATATATGTATGTATGTAATGAGTGGAGTTGCAAAGGGGTCATAAAATGGGGTGAGAGGGAGGGAAGAAGCATTAGGATGTTTTTTAGATGGAAGAAACATATTTATGGTAATGGAAATGAACCAACAGAGGAAAAATAGTTGATAATGCAGGAGAAAAGGAAGAAATAGCCAGAAAAAAATTCACAGAGCAGGTGGGGATCCAGAGCCTGAAAATAGGGGCCTTCATTAAAAGCAAGTGCAGTTGACCCTGTTAACAGAGGAGGAGGCTCAGTACCAGTGGGTAGAGAGATGCCAAGCCTTAACCTTCCCAGGAGATCCCACATTTAAATATAAGGTACTGTTTAACTAAATAAACCCATAATCATGCCTTTTTACTAAATTCAAAATGAAGGATTTTCTATGAGGATTTGGAAGGTTATTTTTTCCTGAGACACAGAAGAGACTAATTAGAGCCTTTTAAATCCTACCACGCAAATCAAACCCTGGGAAAAACATTAGTGTGGCTGAATGTGGCCCCTTTAGGAGACACACAATTTATTCTTTCCCTCATGCCTGACGGGGCCTCCAGCAACTCCAGTTTGCAAATGAGCTCATTCATTTGTGAACTGGGATCCATAGTGACGGCTCAAGAACAAGAAACAGCTTGAATTAAACTCTCTTTAAAATGGCTATTAGAATTAACTTCATTTTAGTCAAACTTTTTACTCCACTGTTTTAAAACTCCTTTGGTTTTGAATCAATAAATGCATTTGAAGATGTGGCAATTGAGCAGATGGGTGGTCCAATTGGAAAAGCTTTGTTATCTCTGTGGGAGTTGCAGCACACACTCTGGCCCGACAGGAAGAAAGTGTTTACACAAGTCAAAACAAAACCTCCAACCTATAACTTACAGAGTGTTTCAGTGGGTATCTTCAAGTATTCCTGCAAACACAGTGACAGGCTTTCAAATGAACTTGGTGGAAAAGGCCATTCATATTTTATCATGTTGGGTTAATGGAATTACAGTTGTGGGCAATGTTTTACTCGGGCTGAGCAGAAACTCCTGGGTAGTAATCAATACTTTCACACTCACCATTGCATCTACAATATGTTCTTGTCTATGTGGACAAAGGTGTCGAGTTAAACTTGTGAAGGTATATATATATATATTTTTAATCTTTTCTGCTAATGTGATAAGCACGAGTTAGAAACCACACTTCAATATGATTAAATATAAATGCTATTTGGGTTTGAAATAAAACCTTGGACTATCTATTCCTTGACTTTATAAACATTATACATTTTATAACTCAAAAATATCTTCCTAATTATTAAATATAAATCCTGCTGAAAACATAAGGGGGTTTGGTAGAAAGTCCATACGCCGAACTACATTGTAGGTCTTTATTTAAGTCTACAGCTATTACTATTACAAAAATTAAACGTTTTCTAATAGTGACATGACATTAAATAAATGATCTAATTGCTTCATTCATTGACCACATGGCAAAGGGCATGCTTTTGAAGAAATCTGCTGGTTTTTAGACTCTCCCTGAGTGAGTTCATTTTCCAATATTTCAAAAGGATTAAAGCTTTCATCTTTTTTTTCCCAAAACTTGAACTTTTATTTTTAGAAAGTATACAACACTCCTTTTGTTATAAATATGATTATCATAATCTGATTAATTAACAGCCATTCCCACCTGTGCTGTACCTTAGCTCCCAGAATGTGTTCATCTTATGACTGAAAGTTTTTGCCCTGGACCGACACATCCATTTCCCTCACCCCCCAACACCTGGCAAACACTCTTTTACTGTTTCATGTGTGACTCTCAGATTCCACGATAAGTGAGATCATGCAGTTTGTCTTTCTGTGCCTGCTTTGTTTCACTCGGCTTACATAATGTCCTCCAGGTTCATCTATGTTGGCACAAATGGCAGGGGTTTCCTCTTCCTCTAAGGCTGAATATCATCTCAGTATGTATCAACATCACATTTTCCTAATGGTTATACATGGACATGCGGGTTGTTTCCATATGTTACTTTTCAGTCCTGCTGAGATGAATTTGGAATGTAGATATCTGGTCACCACGCTGATTTTCATTTCCCGTGAATATATACCCAGAGGTAGGATTGCTGGGCATGTGGCAGTTCTGTTTTTAACTTCCAGGGGAATCTCCATACTGGTTTCCACATTGCTATACCAATTTACATTCCCAACAGCAAGTGAAAGTCCACTTTCTTCGTCCCCTCACAAATGCACATTATCTCGCTTTTCTGGTAATTGTTATTCCAGCAGGTGTGAGATGATGTCTCCTGTTTCTCTTGATGAGTGATGTTGTGCATCTTTTCACATACATTTTGGACATTTGTATGTCTTCTTTGAAAAAGTGGTGATTCAGGTCCGTTGTCCATTTTTTAAATCAGGTTATTAGTGTTTTGATTTATGGGTTTTTGTTTTTCTTTTTAATTTTTATTTTTGCTTTTGAGTTGTGTGAGTTCCTTATATATGTTGGATATTAACCCCTCATCAGGGGTTAATTAATAATTGTTTATAAATATTTTCTCATTGCACTGCAATTATTAATAATAATTTACTATATTATTAAATAATTGCATTACATCTTTTGATTTTTTTAGATCAGTTTCATATTTTTGTTTCCATCGAGCACAACTCTTGCAGCCTCCATTTCTGTGTGATTTGTAACTCACAGGTAAGCCAAACAGAAGGGAAGATGACTGTGGTTACTATGATTCAAGGATTATTAACATTCAGAATGGAAATTTAGTTTGTTTCCATATGTATGACACATCAGACAAGCGGTGCCCTGCCCCAAGCTGTGGCTTAGAGATTGTCCTCTGGCTGCTCCTAATCAGAGCATGCGTCCTGACTAAGGAGGGCTGTGTCCTCCAGGAAGTGCACGGGCAGCTTTTATCATAAATCAGCGTGGGTCTGTGAGCAATGTGAAGTGAACAGAAAGGAGGGGAGCAAAAGAGCCCAGCAAAACATCTCTGATGACCTTTCTGGCAGAATAAATCAACCTTTCTATTCTCCCTGCAAAGCAAGCTGCCTATGTCTATGGCCACTCCACTAAGGCTTTACTGACAGGCTGCTCCCGAGTGTTCTTTGTGAAGCTGGGACACTTCTGCCACCTGAACTGCTCGCTCCTCAAGAGTCTGCAACATCCGTTCTCTCCTATCAAGCATAAGCTATCGTGATGTGGTATCTAACCCACAGTGCAATGAATTCTTATAATAAGCTCATAAAATGTAATATACACACTAAATGAACTTATTCCATGAAAAAACCATTTTAATGATGTGTAAACATGTCAAAGAATCATTAAAAGTTTTATACCAAAGTATTGTGGTGAGGCAATTGGAAACTTTTGACCAAAACAAAATAAAGCATGGCTGGAGGTGTAGCTCAGTTATAGAGCATGCACTTAGCATTCATTAGGACGTGGATTTGATCCTAGCACACACACACACACACAAAAAGAAAAAAAATTATACATATATATGTGAGATATAAATATACAGTTTATATATGATATAGTTTTATATATAAGACAATGATATATATTTATTAAATATACATATGAAGTACATGTTATATGTATTTTATTTATATATACACACACGCACATACAAGACAATAGAGAATGATGATTGTCTATTCCACTCAAAGATTTTATTTTTTATATATATATATATATATGTATATATATATATATATATATATATATATATATGTATACACACACTTTATTTTTAAGAATTTTGCAGATATCCAATTAGGCTATTCCAAAAGACAAAAGAAAAAAAAGTGAAAAAAATTAATAAAAAGATATTTTTAAAATAATATTAATATCTATATAATATTTGTTCTTTCTTTGCTCAGCTGTTTTGATTATTAATCCTAATAATATTTACTATTTGAATAATAGTTGTGATTTGCTATATTTACTCATAATTTAGTTTCTTATATTTCTTTATTATTTTATTTTATTTTTGTTTTGTTTTTTCTCAAAAATTGTATTTTAATACATGTTATCAAACATAACAGAAAAAAACA
>PVHX01003007.1:80281-152887 GCA_004024805.1 Geosciurus inauris | reverse complement strand
AGACCTAGGTGTACAGAAAAAGTGCAACTGTGCTCTGGTCACTTTGGAGGTAAAAAGGCTCTTCCTAATCTCCTTTTCACGGGGTGGGAGGGGGGGTCCTGCCCTTTGTAGGATCGGTGATAAACTTGAGCGAACGCAAGTTTTATTGGACTTTTATTCTCTCCTGGGCCGGCTCCCCCCACCCCCTCCTGCCACCACTCCTTGCGTTTTGCAGTTTCGGTTGGAAAGTGTACAAAACCCTGTAGGTGTAGGGTGCAGCCTGGTGTTGGGTGTTTATAGGCGCATTTCTGCAGGAACCTGCAACGCTAAGCACACTTTCTCTCGACCTCACCTGGCGGATGCTGGCCAGCCAGGTGATACCGTGGTAGGCTCAAAGCTGGAGAGACTCGAGGGTTCGAGACCCCCTGGGTGCCGGGGCGCTCCGGCAGGGTAGGGGGAGGAGACAGAGTTTAAACTCAGAAATGAGAGCATCACCCCCCCTCCCAGATCCCCCAAAGAATAGGGCTACATTTATATTTCTCCATGTTGGGATGGATGGTCAACCTACCAAAAGCGAAAACCCGACGGTTATTTAAAAGTAGATGAAGTGAGAAAAGACACGGGGTGGGGGGGGGGGTAGAAAAGTAGAAAAAGTAAGAAATGATGAAGGGAAAGTCGGGAAGTGTACAGCACAGGGAAGGACGTTAGGTGGATGGGATTACGGGATTCTGAAGTCCCCAACGCCTAGAAGAGGCGATTCCAGGTGTGAATGTGCCTGCGGGACCCTCTCTTCGCGGCCATCGCCACCGCGGCATTTGGGCGCAGGGGACCTGGCGGGGCAGATCCCGCCCGGCCTGTGTATTCCAACTGCCCTTCGGTGTATCTCAGCCTGGACCGGGGCTGGATTCCCAAGGCAGCAGATGCGAGAGGCGTGGGTGAAGAAGGCGAGCGCCTGCCGTCTGTTCACCCACCTAGCACCCCTCCCTTGGAAAGTTAAAAAAGAAATTAAAGACCCGAACTTCCCCCTCTTCCTGTCTGATTCAGCTTCAGGACACGCCTCACACGGCCGAAAATAGCACTGGAAATGCAATTGCTTTATAAAAGCGATTTTTCCAATAAAATTTGGGGCGGGGGGCGTCTGGCTCTCGGCGTCGGGGGCTTCTGCCGCCGGAGAGGAAAAGGAACCAACCGTCTTGGTCCTTCTCCCTCCCCTAAACGCCCCTGGGAGGGGACCGCTGGGCGGCGGAATCGCGCCTCTGCTAGGGGAGCCACCACGCGGCTTTTTCGCGGAATTTTGACGTCACCCACACGTGGGGGAAGGGGCTGGGAGAGCAAGAGGAAGCGGCGGGGGAGGGGCCGGCACCCTCGCGGTGGGCGCTGCAGCCGCGGGCAGCTTTGCCGGCCCCCGCCAGCTCGCGGGGAGCTGGGGATTCTGCGCTCTCGCCGGCCGGGGGCCAGCGTTGCGCCTCTCCTTTACAGCCTCCCTTCCCCGGCCCCCGCCATCTTCTACCCCAGGCACTTGATTTTTTTTCTTTTTCTTTTTGAATTTTGAAATCGGGAGCAGCTCTTTGCTCCGGAAAAAGCTGATTTCTTTGGGTTGTGGTCCAGTTCCGCTTCATACTGAGACTGAATATCGCGATTGCTGGTCGCGACGCCCGCCGCTTGGCTCTCTGTTCGTTCTCCACCGAGGGAGACAAGCATGTGTTTCTCTGTTCCTTAGGGAGTGACTTCTGTATTTTATTCTCACACCCAGAGTTTTCACGAGTGACATATTCCTCCCTGCCCCCCACCCTATTCACTATTTAAATATTAGCTGGATTTGTTAATACTATGATAGTGACATGCAAGAGCTTGCGTGGATGTATGCGAACAATATTGCACGAATTTTGATGCATTCAGAGCAAGTCGATCTAGAAATACCTTTGTCAAAAGAGTTCTACAAATAGATGGGCAAAAGTGTGGGCGACTCCCCTCCCACTCGCTGGATACCCATGTGCCATCCGTACTGGTAGAGAATCTTCTAGATAGAGTGCAGGAGCTGAAAGCTGCAACTACAGAGTGAGCCCACGCACCTTCATTTCCCCTGAATTCGGGTAGTCTTTTTAATCTTTCAGTCTAGGGAGGTAATAGCTGAAATGTGTCATTATTTTCTAAAGACATGGTAACAATTCTGAATTTATGCTGAAATCTACAAGGAGCTTCAGTGGGGATGTTTAGGAGAAAAATACCCAGAACTGGCTTTTTTTTTTTTTTTTTTTTTTTTTTTTTTTTTTTTTTTTTTTTTTTTTTTTTTTTTTTTTTTTTTTTTTTTTTTACCTTATTGAAGCAAAGGGACTGTTGGAGAAACCAGATGCAGAAAGCTCTGGGCTTCTTTGAAAATGTGGATTTGAGATGGAATTATTTGTTTCAAAAGTAGAGAAATTTTCTGTTTAAATCAGATATGAAGTGTGGAA
This sequence comes from Geosciurus inauris, assembly GCA_004024805.1. NCBI lineage: Eukaryota > Metazoa > Chordata > Mammalia > Rodentia > Sciuridae > Geosciurus > Geosciurus inauris. The sequence goes on along the minus strand of PVHX01003007.1, from coordinate 150,455 downwards.
ATGTTTCTTTTTTTAAGATGAGAAGAGTTTGTTTATGAGCAGCACTTTCTTCCTTCCTTTGAAGACATTCTTCCTATTTTTTACTTACTATTTATTTCTTTTTCGTTTAATGATTGCTAGGCTGACCCAAGAAACCTTTTGTTTCTTCTGAAAAAGGAGTTCTAATTAATAAAAATGTCAATAATTACTCTTGAGGCTCAGTTTGAATGAATTGTATTCAAGAATGCCTGCTTTTAAGTGACTGATTTGATAGACACTTGCTTTGTTTGTGAAAATGTAGAAAAATAGAATAAATTATTAAAATATAAAAAAGGAAGAATGCAAAGGAAGTATATTAAAAACCCAAAAGATAAATGTCCTTTAATTTTTGCTCCAGCTTCATTTCAGACTTTTAAGTTGAGGAAGTACAGTTAAGCATTTTGTAGATGAAAATTTTTTGTAAAATATCCAGGCTACCCCCACCAGGATTTTTTTTCTGAGTAATAGTCAATTTTATTTGTTTTCTGGACACTTTAATTTTGTTCAAATTTAAACATTCATTTACTTTTAAAATACCCACTTTTTCAGGGTGATGGAATATTCTTTCGATTTTGTGGTTTTATTCAGCTGTGTATCAGCTACAACCAATTGTAGCAATATAAAATATTTCTCATAAATATTCTTCATTTCATATTTTATTTTTCAGTCATTAAGTTAAGCATGAGGATTGCCAGCATCTGTTAATAAAATTTATAACACAGTTCCACAACATGCTGAATTCATATTCTCCAAACTTTAAACAACTAATTAGTAAAAAACGGAGAAATAATTTTCTTTTCAGCCTTTTTTCCCCCTTTTCCTGGTGACCAATTTCAGGGGCAGATTGAAAAAATTTGTAAAATTATTTTCTTGGTGTTCTTTTGTTGACATTAAAAAGAATGAGTTTTGGAATACAAAATAGGTTATTTTCAAAGTTTTATAATTTTCAAAATGTACACCTTTGGAGAGATGTTCTTTCTATTTCAGAATTGACCAGAAAGCAAGCAGTTCGTATAAGTATGCTAGACAATCCAAGTTAGGTTGGATTTAGACTCCTATGAGGAATGCATTTCCTCTTCCCTCAGCCTTAAGTGAGGGCATCTGCTTTTACATGACCTTGAAACAAAGTCTGTGCCTAAGCATTATGTAAACAACTTAGAAAAGCACAAATCTGCATCAGAGTTTATGTGGGAGGTGAAATTGGAGCAAAAAATCCAAATTTATTTCTGCTCTGAGCTATCTCAAATAACACTTTCAATGTAGTCCCATCAGCTACAAACCAAGTAATTCTTGGTTTGTGATATATAGAGGTGAGTTCTTCCAAGCCATGTTTAGTAATAATAGTAATGATGATGATGATAACAATAATTCTCCTTCTTAATCTTGCAGTGAGTTTGTGAGAGCCTTTGCTTGCTTTCTTTGGAAATGTCATCCAATTGTAAAGCAATTAGGTACACTTAAATTAAGTTTTCGTTTGGGGAAATAACACCAAAAGCATTCAATTTTGTACATTTGAAAATTAAAAATCACCAAAATTTAGTAAACCTGTTGTCAAGGGAAAGGAAAAAAACCACACAGGATTAAAAAGGAGCAAGAAAATGCCTTTGCCTAATTTCCAAACATTTCTGAAAAATGTTCCCATTTTTCAGAGCAGCCAGTGGGTCCATAGCGTAAATACAAAACTGGGACCCAAACTCTTCCCTGGTGTCAAAGAAGATGTTCTGAAACAAATGGTTTGGGTTAGTTTACAGGTTTCAGATGAAATGTTTTACATCTGGCAGCTTATGGCCACCAATTATTTCAGAATCCTGAAACTTTATTTTTAAGAAATATATTGTTGAAGGAGGAGCTTATATCATGAGTTAGGTCTATGCAGGCCATTTTTTTTGCACGAGAGTCTTACTGAAATTGTTTAAATCAGGAAATTTAGTTGTATCAAGCAGCACTTGATGTCTATTGTGTGATTTCAATAACCTAGTGAATAGTCAGCTATTTCTATTCCCTACTTTCTTCTGAATATATGTTCTGTTCTTTTAAAATACAATAGTATATTTAATTTAAAATTTCCTTAACAGAATATTGAATAAGGCTCAAATTTACTTGAATTCATATAAGATAATTTCATACTATTATTCTTTGTAATGTAATGACCAGTAATTTTATGTCATCTAACAAATGATTTAATTAAATTGGTAATGGAACGCCAGTGAAATTTCCTATACTTAGGATGAAAACCATACTTACCTCAAGAAATCAAAGTCTGACCTTCTATTTAGTCACTTAAGACTTTGGCAGAGTCTGTGTTTCATTCAATTGAAATCTTTCTGATTTAGGAAAACATTGTTCTCTGCTGCAGATTAGATGCAGTCTTGCTTGGAGCCAGAGGAATGGACTATATGACTTTATGTTATTTCATCATAGAATATTTGCCTGTCATAAATATGCCTTTTGTGTCCAGGAGTCTACAATTGAAACTCTATATAGTATTATCAAGGTTATGCATGCTGAGAGATCACATGTATGTTAAATTGATCTGTGCACAGATACATTGGCATGCGAGGGGTGTCATTCAGATTTACTTAGGCAGAATTTAAGTGGTTTTAATGGAAGAGTCAAATATGCTGAAATTTCTATGCATGGAGAATGTGTTTGGCTTTTGCAATTTATTCATTCATTTATATGATTAAAATTGAGTCCTTATCACATGCCAAAATCTGCTAGACATAGGGGATATAGTGGGCATATACTAGATGTTCAGCAAATGCTTTGGAAGGCAGGCAGGAAAGAGAAAAGAACTGAATGATACAGCCCCTGTCTCTGAGATGCACATTGTCTAGTGATAAGTATGGGAAGGAATTAATATCCTCAATAAATGGATTATTTTTAAAAATAGTAAACCTATAAGGGAAAAAGGCATAGAATGAGATGATATGCTACCCATCTTACACAACCTACCTTAAGCCAGGAAGGTGGGCATTTATCTTCTTTAAATTCAGTCTGGTCCAGTAACTATTATTTGAATTGCACAGTAGTTTTTATTATGTTCCTAAATTATTCTCAGATTGTTCTTTTGTTTGTTTGTTTATCATGTATTGGTCGCTTGGTTGTTGTTGACTAGTTGGTTGGATATCTGAGTCATATGTTACACGTTTGGGGCTTTAAAATACTGAAAGACAGAGCCATGTTCTTTGTCATCATTCTAGAGCATTCTGTTTTTTTGAGTTGCACTATTTCCCAGCTTATCTACTTCTCATCTCAATGAACTCTCCCTGTATCTGACAGGATATCAATTAGTGTGTCATTCCTTCAGTGAGGGAATTTGAGGTCACAGCAGCTCATTTTCCTGCCAGTGAACACCCAGACATTGACAGCAGAATATAGACTTCTGATTGGCAGTCTGTATGTCTCTTAGAATTGAGGTAGAAGAGATTGTCTTTGCCATTGGCAAAGTCGCTTGGGTGAAACAGCTCTAGCCTACAAGTCAAAAAAACTCTCATTCTGGTTCCTGCTTTGCCACCAAATAGCGCTGTGACCTTGGGGATAGCTTATGTGTTTCTGAGACTTGAGTTTCCTCATCTACAAAATTAGCTGTCTATAATGAATGATCATTAATTTCCCTTTCAGTTCTACATCTCAAAATTTCCGTGGCTTTGTTATTATCATCATCAAAACAGGAATCAAATCTATATGGCAAATCTTACACATTTTGTGTTTTATTTAAGGATTCTTAAATTATAGATTTCAGTATTTTGTTGCTCCCTAGCTGTCTGGAAGATATTAACTCATCAAGCATTAGAACTCTTTAAATTCAGTTCCTCATATAACCAGGCAATTGGTAACTATTGTCAGCTGATGGAAAATGTTGTTTTCCTTGTCCTAAGTACCTGGTGTTTATTCCTACGACTCCAACAGAGCCTCCAGCAGCATGCAGACAAACATAGTTTGAGAAGACAATAAGATGAATCGTACATAGATTTCCTATGTTCGTATATAAATATACCACCAGTGAAACTCCACATCATGTATAACCACAAGAATGGGATCTTAGTTAGAATAAGTTATCCTCCATGTAAGTATAGTATGCCAAAATACACTCTACTGTTAAGCATATCTAAAAAGAACAAATTAAATAAAAACATACATAGTTTGGAATGCACACTAACCTGTGGCTCCTTCTTTATGTGACTCAGTGACAATATGTGGCCCACTAAACTGTGAGCCTCTTTAAATGAGACTCTTTCTGAGCTACATGGAACTCAGGGAGCATCAGGTCCTTCTCTGATGAAAAGGGAGGAAAGCAAATTTCCCAGAGTTACAATCTTCAGAGGAGACATGTCTTCTTGCATTCTGGCATGTCCTAATATCTAGGAACAAGCAAATAAAGCTTTGTGCTGTGTTCCATTTTTCTCACTCACTTTCATTGCTTTGAACAAAAAGAAACTTCATTCTTCGGGGTTCTGTGCACTCCAGTGAAATTCACTAAGATATGAATTATTTGCTTTACCAAGTTATGTGTGTGCATGTTTCCCTTTTAAAATGTGGTTACTGAGAAAGAGGAACTTGTAGTCATTCATAAATAATTACATTTAGGATAGTTTCTAAACAGTGTTTATAAATTTTAATTTTTTAAAATTTGTGTTATCATGGAGAGAGCCCTGGGCTTGGGGTTAGGGAAAGTGTGTTCTGTTTCCCGCTCTGCCACCAGCTATGTTAGTTAGCTTTTCATCAGTATAATAAAATACATGAGCACCTAACTTTGTAAAGACAATGGCTTATTTAGCTCACAGTTTTGGAGGTTCAGAGTTCAAGATCAGGCAGCCCCATTGTTTTGCCTCTGATGATGGTAGTACATCCTGGCAGGAACCCTGTGTGCGTGGCAGAACTTACACCACCAAACAGGAAGTCGGGTGGGGGGGATGGGGGAGAGACTGACATCCCACAATCCTTTCTAAGGGCACACTCCTGATGACCCAGGAAACTTCGACTAGGCCCCACATCCCAAAGGTTCCACACCTCCCAACAGTGCTGCTCTAATGACCAAGACTTTAATCACAGTGGAGCCTTTGGAGGACACTCAGACCACACCTACACCATAGCACTGTGTAGCTTGGAGCAAGACTCAGGTGAGGTCACAGCAGTTTAGAGGTGTCCAGAAACTCCATGAGTCTCCCAGGTCATACTCCCATCCACAAAGGAACCTCTTTGGAGCATCCCTTACAGATATTAGTGATACCTCCATTCAGACATTTCTGCTGATGAGGTGCTTATATCCTGTGAAGGAACCCCATTGTCTAACAGTTCTGTGTGGTACTTTTTCTTTCTTGGGTTGAACAGGATACTTCATCCAAATTCAAACTTAGTAACCATTAGCGAACATTTACTTACTGATGAACCTTGAACCAAATTCTGTAAAGAATCTTCCCAAGAACCATGTACCATTCAGATCCTGGAGAAAGAATAGGTGAAATGATGTACTAAAGGTCACACAGCTAGCCAGAGATCTAAACTTCCTATTTTCTGGCAATTTTAACCCCTAGTGCTTGCTATCTTTGGCCAATGATATAAGGAAGAACAAGCCATTTCCCTTTTATACTGATAGTTGGTCGATAACTGTGACTGCCCATCCCTTTATCTTCTTCTCCCTAGTCTGCTCTACCTTTTCTCATCTATTCAGTTGGCCATTAGCCCCTTTGCCAGCAGGCTACCCTCCTCTGGATCCTGACTAATCCACTGATATCTATCTACCTGAAAGTGTTACAACCTTCTTAATATGTGACTATTGAGAAGGAGCAACCTGGAGCAACTTCAGAAACTTGCACACCATCAAGGCAGTTACAGCAAAACACAGTAAGACCATGGTCTGCCATCTGTGCTTCCACTGAGCCCAGGTTCCTGGGTAAGCAAGCTCCAGTACCATTAGGGTACTAGTCTAGAGAAAAAGGAAATGGTTAACCCATCTTCTGTAGGCAGATCTCACTAATGAAGCCCAAGGTAGCACTCTGCTTTCTCATCTAAAAATTGAGTGAATTCAACTGTGGATCATACCTCCTCTGTATTCTGTGGCTCCAGAGAAAAGAACTAGTGTCTCTGATGAAACATTAGAAGGAGACAGATCCGTGCTCATATAATGAGCTTTAGTGCAAGCCATTACAACATGGCAGAGCTGTTTTCAATGATCAGATAAGAGGTCTGGGATAACTCAATAGGAGCTTATGAAGTGATTGGTAAGTCATTTATTTGCTCTGAGCCTTGGTTTCCTCATCTGTGAATGAGACAATAAGTGGTTTTAAGGAGAAAATGTTTATAGTATGGTGCTTTGGCATAGTATAAGCACTGAAATAAAACTAAGTAGAGTTTATTATTATTGTTAATCTGTTGTGTTATCTCCTTTAAGTACCATTTCAGCTCTGGAATCTGAGGAACTCAATGTATTTCATATACTTTGTGTAGGTATGGACATTCCTGTACCACCTCTCAGCTCTGTGGTGTCTCTACCCATTGTTCACATCACTAGGGGTCAATTACTCAGTCACTATAACCAATATGGTTTAATCTCAAGCCAATCCATTCTAAATTCTAGATTACCTCCCTGCTATAGACATGTACTATGAGATAATCTTCCAACTTCAGTAGAAAGGACAGAAGAAAAGCTACACAGCACAATCACAGAAGTATAGAGAATCTTAGATATGAAACCCAATGTTTTCCATAATGAAGTAGATGGCATGTGAAGGAGAATTTTGTATTTTAGTGATTCGAAATTTACTTTGATGAACATCATGAGAAAGACTGTAACATATTACATTCATGATTTCACAAATGTTACTGTGGTATTTAAGTTTAAAAAGAGACTCTTTAAAAAATTAAGTCATAATATACTTATAAGTGAGGAAACTATATGAAGATATGGTTTTTAAAAATCTCTTAAGTTGTATGCAAACAAACTGAAATTTAGGAAATGCTGACTTCAGATCTTCCTTAGGATGGAAGCTGGGTGTATAGTTCAGTTGCTATAGTGCTTGTCCTGGATTTGATCCCTGTTTTAGTCAGCTTTTTTCACTGCTGTGACTAAAGGATCTGACCAGAACAAATATAGAAGATGAAAAGTTTATTTGAGGGCTCACGGTTTCTGAAGTCTTAGTCCATAGAAGGCTGGCTCCATTTCTTTTCTTTTCTTTTCTTTTTTTTTTTTTTGGTACTGGAGATTGAACTCAGAGGCACTTGACCACTGAGCCACATCCCCAGCCCTATTTTGTCTTTTATGTAGAGACAGGGTCTCACTGAGTTGCTTAGAGCCTCGCCATTGCTGAGGCTGGCTTTGAACTCACGATTCTCCTGTCTCAGCCTCCCTAAGTGCTGGGATTATAGGCTTGCCCCACTGGCTGGCTGGCTCCATTTCTCAGGGCTCGAGATGAGGTTGAACGTCATGGTGCAGTGTGTGGCACAGGGAAGCAGCTCACATCATGGTGATCAAGAAGCAGAGAGAGAGACTCCACTCTCCAGATACAAATATGTACACCAAAGATACACCCTAAATCCCACCTCCTCCAGCCACACCCTACCACTTCAGTTACCACTTAGTTAATCCCTATGGGGGGGAGGGGTGTTGTTAAATTGCTGATTGGGTTAAAACTCTTATAACCGAATCATTTCTCTTCTGAACTTCTTGCATTGCCTCACACGTGAGCTTTTGGGGGACACCTCACATCCACACCATAACAACCCCCAGCATTACCCCCCACACATACAGACACAATGACAACAACTGAGGATCAGAGAGGGACAGTGGCTCACTTACACCCACAATCACATACCTATCAGTGGAATAGCTGGGACTAGAGGAGTGCCCCTCACTCCTGAAACTAAAGAAGTTAAGACTTTGCATGGATTATTTTCATTCAAAAAACGTTGTTGAATTTTACCATCTCTCTTGAGTTTTTGTTCTGTAAATATTTTTATTTTCCTGAATTTATTGTTTCACCAATGATGTATGCACTCCAAATGGCCTAACTACTTCTTATTTCTCACTTTTGTCTTTTGATGTTCTCTACTTTGGACTTTTGGATTAGGTGTCCTGCTTTTTACCAGATCACTGCTGCCTATGACTTTTGCCTCTCTAAGTGGGTTTGCCCTTGTCCTATCACTTTTCCAAACTTCTTTGCCTTTTTAAAGTCACTACTTAATTTATCTGACAGTTCTCTGGAAAAGCTCTATTCTCAGGGTTTATAATTATTTGATTCAGAGCTGGCTCCCTGCAGTCAGTCCTATCTTCAGTCCTGGTTTGTCCAAAACAATCATCAGCAATTGTTTAACATTTCAACTATATGAGGTGACAACACCGGTTGGGGCTAACAAGACATTGACAAAAAGAAAATTGAAAGGAAAAACTGTGAGGCATGAAGCTCGAGTGTGGATCTTGAATGTCCCACAAAGGTACTTGGCACCAAGCCTATGGCAGGCAAACTGTGACCTAAAGGTAGAACCTTTAGAAGGTGGGGCCTAGTGGGAGAAAATTAGGTCACTGAGGTATGCCTTGAAGGGGATATTTGGGCAATAGACCCTCCTGTTTCTCTCTTTGCTTCCTGGCCACCATGAGATGAGCATCCTCCTCTACCATGCATTCTCTCTGTGATGTACTGCAACACCACAAGCCCAAAGGCAAAGGGGCCAAGAGACCACAGGCTGAAACCTCCAAAACTGTGAGACAGAATAAACTTTTCATTATTTTATATTTAGAAGTATTTTATTACAGCAGTGGAAAGCTAACACATGTGCTGTCCATGGGGAGCTCTGAAAAGCTTTGACATGTTCTTGAGATCATAGAAGACTACATACATAACTCTGTGTATGTCTGGGAGAAACCTGAGAAGGTGCTCATCTCTCACCACCTAGAGAGCCTTGGCAAAGGCTGGAAGACATAGTGGCTTAAAGTATTTAAGACAATCTCTGTCTAGCCAGTAGCAACCCACCAAGCAAACCAAAGAGAGATTTTGGAGGTTGAACATGATCTAGAATAGATTTTATAGAATTAGTCTAGCAAAGTCACCAAGTAAACAAAGTCCCAATAATAATAAACCTAAGGGTAAGGGTGAGGAGGGATTCTGGTTTCTAGGGTTCACATCTATTATTTAAAATATCCACTTTTCAATTGAAAAAATGTGAGGTACACAAAGAAACAGGAAAGTATGGCTTATACAAAGGGGTAAAAGCAATCCATAGAAATTACATGAGGCACCCCGGATGCTGGACTTAATAGACAAAGACTTTAAATCAGCTATTATAATTACAAATATGTTTAAAACATAACTGAAACCATCTCTAAAGAATTAAGGCATATGAAATAGGCAATATGAATACAGATACAGAAATTATTAGAGTCAAATAGAAATTCTGAAATTAAAAACTGTAATAATGAAAATGGAAAATTCACTAATGGGGGCCTCAACAGCAGATGTGAAATAGTAGATTTGAGCTAGCAATTGATTAGCTTGAAGATAGGTTAATAGAGATTATCCAGTCCAAGGATTAGAAGAAAATGAAGAAAAATGAACAATTTCAGAGATCTGTGGGACACCATCAATCCTGCCAACATACACATAATTGGAGTACTAGAAGAGAGGAAAGGAAAAAGGAATAAAGAATATTTAAAGAAAGAATAGCTCAAAACTCATTTCAAAACATTAATCTACACATTCTAGGAATTCATAAACTCTTTTTTTTTTTTTTGGTACTGGGGATTGAACTGAGGGGCACTCGACCACTGAGCCACATCCCCAGCCCTATTTTGTGTTTTATGTAGAGACAGGGTCTCACTGAGTTGCTTAGTGCCTCGCCGTTGCTGAGGCTGGCTTTGAACTCGCGACTCTCCTGTCTCAGCCTCCCTAAGTGCTGGGATTACAGGCTTGTGCCACAGCACCCGGCTTCATCAAACTCTTAATAGAATAAATTCAAGGAGAGTTGCTACTAGATATATCATAGTCAAACTTTCAAAATATAAAGAGAGAAACTTGAAAACAGAAATAAAAAAAGTAACTCTCCATATACAAGCAATCCTTAGTGAGTTTCATGGTTGATTTCTCATCAGGAACCATGGAGGCCAGAAGGTATTGGGATATCAAGTTCAAAGTGCTGAAAGAAGAAGAGAGTCAACCAAGAACTCGATATTCGGCAAAATTATGCTTCAAAAATGAAGGGGAAATAAAGACATTCCCATATAAACAAAAACTGAGAGATTTACTGTTAGCAGATTTTCCTATATGAAAATACTGAAGAGGAGTTGGGGATGTAACACAGTGGTAGAGAACATGCTTAGTATGTGGGAGGGCTTGGGTTCAATTCCTAGGACAGAAAGAAAAATAGAGAGAAAGGAAAGAAGGAAAGGAGGAGGGGAGGGAGGATGAGAGAAGGAAAGAATAAAGGGAAGGAGGAAAGAAGGAAGGGTGGTTGAAAGGAAGGAAAGGAAATACTAATGGGAATTCTTGTAGCCTAAATGAAAAGTCACTAGACAGTAGCTCAAATTCACACAAATAAATAAAAGACACTGATAAAGGTAACTACCTAGGTAAATATAAAAACTAATATAAATGTATATTTTTCTTTTTTTTGTAAAAGCTTTCACCTCTTATCTGATTTAAAAGACACTTACATGCATAAAGCAATACTTATAAGACTGTGTTGATGGGTTTATAACACATAATGATGTAACTATAACAATAGCACAGAGGATGAGGAGGAAACAGTACTGTAACTGGTATAAAGTTTCATATAGTAATGAAGTTAAGTTGGCATTACTTCAAACTAGATTGTCTTAAATTAAGATATTAATTACAACTAAGGTATTAATTATAATCCCAAAGCACCCTAAGAAAACAAATGCAGTGAAACAATAAGAATTAAAATGACACACTAGACTGTATTTTTAAAAACAGCTGATATCATTTTTACATACCTTTATTTTATTTAATTATTTGTATGTGGTGCTGAGGATTGAATCCAGTGCCTCACACATGCTGGGCAAGCAATCCACCACTGAGCTACAAACTGCAGCCTCAGGTCATATTTAACATAAAAGATGCTAATGGAGGAATAGAACAAAAAAGACACTATATATATAAGAAAACAAATAGCAAAATGAAAACATAAATCTTACCTCATCAATAATTACATTAAATGTAAATGGACTAAACACTTCAATCAAAAGAAAAAGAATAGATACACAGACACACTTTAGATTCCAAGACAAATAAGTTTAAAATAAAAAAGATGAGAAAATATATATAGTAGCCGAAACAGAGCTGGAGTGGTCATACCAATTCCAGACAAAGAAGACTTTAAGAACAAATTGTTACTATTAGAGACCAAAAGAACATTTCATAAAACAGTCAATCCAGCTGGCTGTGGTGGTGCATTCCTCTAATCCCAGCAGATGGGAGGCTGAAGCAGGAGGATCACAGATTCAAAGCCAACCTCAGCCACATAGTGAGGCCCTAAGCAACTCAGTGAGACCCTGTCTCTAAATAAAATACAAAAAAGGGCTGGGGATGTGGCTCAGTGGTTAAGTGCCCCTGGGTTCAATCCCCAGTACAAAAAAAAAAAAAAAGTTAATCCATCTGGAAGGTCTAACAATTATAAAAGTATATGCACTTAATAACAAAGCTTCACATTACATGGGGAAAAAAACTTGTTTTGTATTGAACAGAAACTTGTCCTCTCTATTGCTTTTGCTCTTTGCTCTTATTTCTCTTCTCTGGATCCTCACACAGCATAAATCTAACCCCTATATGACTAGAGAGTTTTTCAAACATTTGAAGTCAACTCTCATGTCTTTTCTTGCTTTCCGTTTTTATGTGACTTTGGCCCTATACAACCTTTCTTAGAATGTGATTACAGTCTTTCATAAGGAAGACAAATGCAGTGTTAAGAGAGGAAACAAATTTCACAGAATTTCAGAGTTGGAAGGTAACTGAGATGATCTTACTCAAACTTTTACTTTTGTATCTGAATAAATTGGTGCCCAACATGGTTAGATCACTGAGCTGGTTAATGGAAGACCAAGATCCATAAACTTGGTTTCCAGATTCCTTGTTCAATGTTTATTCCAACATTTTCCTCTGTGATAGTCTTCCCTTCTTTGTTTTGCTTATTGGTGTTTTGTTTTGTCTTGTTTGAGTTTGGTGTTTTTCTTGGTGGGAGAGAACATGACTAAATAACGTTTCTTTCTTCAATGGCACCTGGTATTCTTCATCTCAAATTTTCTATACAAGGAAAAAAATGAAACCAAACAAACAAGAGTAACAGAAGAAACTGTACTGGACCCTAAAAGACATGGATTCTTATCTTTTGGAACAAGTAATCAACTTCTGAGAACTTGGATAAAAAATTTCAAGAAATAACAACGTTTTTTCTACCAATATTATCTTGTACTCTCTATTGAGCATCTCTGTTTATGAGGCACTACTCCAGACATCTTGCCTATCACCCTCTAAAGTGCTTAAACGTGTTTCCTTTTTTACTTGCAAAATAAGCAGGCTGCCCATTGTCTGGTCCTGCTGCAGAACCAGGTGATGGTGAGGAGTTTATCTTTATTAGTATGTTTTTTTTTTTTTTTAAACTGGAGATTGAACTCAGGGCCACTTGACCACTGAGCCACATCCCCAGCTCTATTTTGTATTTTATGTAGAGACAGGGTCTCACTGAGTTGCTTAGAGCCTCGCTGTTGCTGAAGCTGGCTCTGAGCTCATGATCCTCCTGTCTCAGCCTCCCGAGCTGCTGGGATAACAGGCGTGTGCCACAGTGCTCAGCTAGTATGTTCTTAAGATGCCTAAAGTTTCATCTTCATCCTTTCCTGTCCTTTTTCCTGAGCTGGCAGTGGTGAAGAAGCCCTAGAATAATTCCTTTAGACATTTCATATTGTGAATGAATGGACTTCTCTAGTCTTCTTTGACCTTTCCATTTGCCATAAGATTTGGCTTGACTTTCACTGCTCCAGGATCATATTCTCAGCCCACTTCCCTCTTTAGAGTCTCTCATTGGTCTTTGATTCTTTCTGATTATTTCTTGTTTCACCTATGGACCTGAAGAAGTCAAATTACTGGGAAAAATACAGTCAGCTCTACATGGAACACTTGATAGTCTGTCTGATCCCGCTCTCTGTTATTTTTATTGTAACATGATTTCCACCTCTGAAATTTTGATTTTCTCCTTGATTCAGACCTATCTCGAGTCCTACCTTCTCATCGTCACCCCAGCCTGGCAAAGTGCTCCTCCGTTCTGATTTACGCAGCAAGTATCATTGGCATTGCATGTCAGGAACCACTTCAGAACTTCTGCGTTGGCATAAGTTTGGTGGTATGAATCCTGACTCTACCGTGCATTAGCTGTGCAACCTTTGGAAGTTAACCTCTCTGGGACTTAGTTTCTTCAACTATCAACAAGAGATGCTAGTAGCACCTACTCTACGCGATGTAGGGTTGTTGTCAGGTTAAATGTGATAATCAGCAGCACAGGGCTTAACACATGAAAAAGTGCTCAATAAATTGACTCTATCACCAAATGTACAGCTGAGCTCTAATTGACTGAGCGGATCAACATAATCCTGTCCATCTTGCTAGAGTGACTGACTAAGAGTTGGGGACATGAACTTGACTTCTTCAGAGTGACCTGCAGGATTGCAGTTTGTCAGTCCTGAGAACAAAGTTGACATGTGTAGTGAGGTAAAACAGAAAATCAAAGGAACTGGACCCAGAGGCTTAAGCAGCATCTGAAGTCCCCTGACCTCTAGAATTTTCCATTGCTTGAGTCCATTAAAACTTTTCATAAATAAACTACTTCATTCTTTTTTTTTTTTATCATTTACAGCTGAAAATATCCTGATACTCTGTTTCTTATTATTACTACCTTCCTGGGTATTTCCAACCATCTGCCATTAGATTATCACGTCCTTTGAAACAGAAACTCCCTGAGTTTTGTGCTGCCATGGCATCTCCTACACGGGCCCGCACATACGTCTTGTTCATTTCTGCTTCATAGTGGGATATTTATTTCCTCCTGGTACCTATGGACTTGGAGCATCTTTGAGGAAAAGTAGGAAATGGCCAGAGTCCCAGTAGAATGACCCCCTCCTGCTTCTTCATCTTCTCCCTGGACTGCAGTGATGGGAAAGTAAAATAGTAACAGATGTAGATGTCTGTATCTATAGATGCGGGGGCCGCGACCCAGGGCATCCCATGTGCCAAGCACATGTTTTACCGCTGAGCTGTACCCCCAGCTACTCTGAGTACTCTTATTGTGCCCCGTGGTACAGATCAGAAACTGGTGCCTGGAGAGATCACATAGCTTCTATCATAATTGAAGAGCTTACACTCAAATTACTATCTCCACATCTTCGACTTTACATTCTACTTTAAAGAAAATGAAATTAGAAATCTTACATATTGCGTTACGAGTATGGCTTGCACATGAAAGGTAATGTGGAGCTCTAATCAGCAGACTCACACTTAAAAATAGGCTTTGGCCTGACATCAAGAAGTTGATAGATACATATACATTAGCCAGATAAAATGTTTAAGGTGCATATGATCCTTTTTTAAATGGTTTTGCATTCTCTCGACATTTTCAGATAAACCCTCCACCTTCTCTATCACCTTAGGGAGATCTTTACTTTTGGCCTATTTTTTTTTTCACATGAAGGTTTAAAGTCCTAAGCAGGATCATGCCGAACATCTTGTTCTGTGTATTGATATTTTTCAGTTCGTAATAATTCCCTGGAGTCTTTCCATGCTGGTGCTTGTGAATTTACTTGATTCATTTTAAGCACGGTTGTTTTTCAATAATCAGGATGTATCATGATTTAATGACTTCCTAGAATTAGTGGGCATTTGGGTGCCATCCCTCACTGGTTGTTTGCTTTTATAAGTAATGTTCCATGGAGCATCATGGTGCTTCTTTATGTATTCGGGAGTCAGTTTGGGGGAGAAAAAGTCTCAAGATCTTGATTTTTTGGGGGGGGGGTACTGGGGATTGAACCCAGGGTTACTTTATCTCTGAGCCACATCCCCAGCCCCTTTTTGATATTTTATTTTGAGACAGGGTCTCACTGAGTTGCTAAGTTGCTGAGGCTGGCATTAAAACTTTTCATAAATAAGCTACTTCATTCACTTATGATCTTCCTGACTCAGCCTCCACTATGCCTGGCTCAAGGTCTTGATTCTATTAATCAAGCAGTTCAAGAAAGAAAATAAGCATCTCAATAACCTCTTCTTCAACAACCTTACATTCTACAGGGAAGCAGAGGAGACACACACACACACACACACACACACACACAGCTTTTACTTTAATATGATGGAGAGGTCAGTAGGAGCCACCTAAATGTTACGGGGGTTGAGGAGATCCCATAAGTCACCTCTATTGAGTGGATGACCAAGAAGATTTCGTAGAGGAGGTGGTCCAGGAGTCCTGGCTTCAGAGACCAGTGGTCTGACACCTGGTCTGCTTATGTGCATAGCATTGGCTTGCAGTGTGCCTGTCATTTGGTTGGACATGTGGGGCCTGTGGTTGGATGTACAGCAGGAAGAAATAGAAGGAAAGACTGTTCTGGAAAGCACAACCAAGCCCAGGAACAAGAGTGGGAGGGAGGCGCCACTGACTTCTTGGCCCCTTTGGGGTCACGTGGAGAGAGAAGTACCAGGAGCATGAGCTAAGAGGCACTCAGGAGGGATTTAGGTTTTGCTAGAAAAATAGCTTTTTCAGGATTCATGATACAGATTAGGTAGAGAATTTAAAGATGAACCAGAGAGCTCTCTGATTCAGATGATAGGAGCAAAATGAATAGAGCCACATGGTTTGTAGGTGACCCACAGGCCTAGATTTTAGTGAATCTGGTACTATGGCAGTCTCTGCTTTGCTCTTGGAGATTGTTTCTGCTTTGTATTCAAGCAAAATAGCCATGCGGAAGAAAAAAACTACAAAGTTTTGGTGGGGGAACCCACCTAGTTTTAGCTGTCACAGTGTCTATGTCCCTAAAAATCTGCTCCGTGCCCCGATGGATTTCAACATGCAGTTTATCTCCCTTGTTCCATAAAATATCAGATGCAACTTTAATGGCCCGACCCCAGAAAGATAACTTGACAGCCATCAAGCATTCAGCAGTGTTCTAAATAACCTTTTGCTGGAGCCGGCCTTCTACGGGGCCATGTGGATGTCAGACACACACCATTGGAGTCACGCTGACATAGCTGGGATGCCTGGATTGCAGTGGAATCTTGTTGGGTACCAATCACAGACCAGGGAGAAGCCACTGGCCGGAAGAAACAATGCCAGAGTGTTCACCATCTCTGCAGAAGGAGGGGGTGTTGATGGTGAGGGGAAGGAGGACTGCAGCCAGCAGGGGACAAGGCCTCCAGAGCAGGATGGGCACACATCAGTGATGCTGGGCCACTGGGAAGGAGCTTTCCAGGGTCTCAGCCTTGCTTCATCTTTTTCTTCTGCCCCTCAACTGGAAAAATGAAGAAAGTGCAAGATTTTCCCTGACACTACTTCATGAGCAGTATTCTCTGCTGTGTTCAGGCTTTGGGAAATCCAGAGAGTGACAATAACGCCCAAAATTTATTAAGCTCTTCTCCTACCACACAGCTTGTGGTAAATCATTAAATTCCCAGCTCCACTATGAGGTGTTTCTCATAATTTTCATATTTTGAAGAATGAAACTGAGGCTAGGAAGGACCAAGAAGGTACCCAAATCCTACAGCCAGTAACTGTTGGAATTGAGACTTGAAACACAACCTTTCCGAAGCTGAATTGGGAAGGGGATTCAGTGACGCCTTATCCCTGCAACCCTGGAGGATGCAGGGCAGTGGAAGGGTGACTAGATGGCAGCCACAAGCCTGGGGACCTGCCAGAGAGGGCCTCAAACCCCACCCTGGAGTTGGCAACCTTGCCCTGGGTGGTGCACAAATACAAGTCCTGGCTTCCAGGAAACCAATGGAACATGGTCCATGGGAGAGGAGAATACCCAGCAGAAGGGCTGGCAAAACCTCAGCAGTTGGACCTGAGAAGGGCTGTTCTGTGGAAGAGGGGATGTAGGTAGCAGCTCTTCCAAGAGTCAGGGAAGAGAGAAAGTAGGTTTTTATTTGGTCAGCAGCATGGGGATTCCAAGGAGAGAGAGGAACACATTCCCAGCAGTGCTTGATGTTTCAGCCCGGGAGATGTGGCCACTAAGGGGTCCTCTAGAAAAAGGACATGTGCCACCCATAAGCTGACCTCTTCATCATTTGTGTCTCCTAACTTTCTGAAACCCTACCTATCTTTGAAGTTTTGACTCCAATGCACCTCCTCCATGAAGTCCCCTCTGGTGGGCTACCTGTAGAACTCACAATTCTGTTCAGTGGACAGAACACCTAGGTGCCCTAAGGTCCAGGCCTATCCACATTCATTCAGGGTGGGGGTCCCTGGTGGGGTGAGGCTGAGACCAGCCAATTGGGTGATGAAAGTCTCAGACACCCTGTGCTATTATTTATCAGCTTCTTGATACTATAACAAAATACCTGAGACAATTAACTCATAAAGAGAAAAGGTTTACTTGGTTTACTTGGTTCTAGAGGTTCAGGTCCAAGATCAGGCAGCCCTATTGCTTTGGGCCTCTGGTGAGGCACCATATTGCCCTATTGGTGCAGTGTCCCTGATAATAGCGGGTTCCTGCTTTTCATGGATTATTTCATTCAGTCCTCCCAGCAGTCCCAAGAACGGATGTAATGTTCATGATTCATCACCATCTAACAGAGAAGGAAATGGAGGCCCAAATGCTCAGGGGCTGAGAAGCAAGCTGGGATGAACACAGTGCTGAAACCCTAGGTGTCAGAGTCTAGAACTTGCCTCAGCAAGTGCTCTATCACTGAGCTACATCCCTGGTCTTTTTTTTTGAGACAGACCCTCACTAAGTTGCAGAGGCTGGCCTAGAACTTGTGATACTCCTGCCTCAGCCTCCAGGTAGCTCGGATTCCAGGTGTCTGCCATGCTGTCAGGGGCCTTCTTATTCCTTTTTATCTCCTATAGCTCCCAGCGCATGTGTCTGTACGTAGTAGCCATTCAATAAATGACAGTTCATTAACTTTTCTTGTCTGCTTTTCCAGTGGTCAGTGAGGACTTTTTGAGAGAACAAAAGTATTGAATGGATACTAGAGAAAATAGGTACTTGGAAGAAGTGAGAGATGTGTGGTTCATGCTCTAGAAAGTTTATGCCAAGTCTTTTTTTTTAAAAATCCTTTTCATTTACTGTTTTTGAGATGGGACACCTACTATGTTGCCCAGGCTGTTCTCAAACTGTTGGGCTCAAGCAATCTTCCTGCCTCAGCTTCCAGAGTAGCTGGGATGACAATTGTGCACCACAGTGCCCAACTCCAAATCTTTTGAGAAGTGGTTGAGATTGAGACTTCAGGGAGAAGACACATTTCATAAAACCTTGATTCACTGATGCAACCAAAGAACACTTTATTAACTACTCTTCTTTCTTCTGTCTTCTATTTATAAGGTAAGTTACAGTAAAACAGGCTCCTACAAGACTGATATTGAAAATGCACCTTCAAGAAGGTTCTGAGGCATCAGTGTAGACTCAACTTCACCTCTATCTTTCTGTCCACATCTCCAGTCCTGGATGGTGAGAGTCCATGCCTGTGGTGACTTCTGGTCAGAACCCAGAAAGTTGAATTCCTTACTCTGTGCTTGCTAACATGGGAACACAGACTCTTATTTGGAAAGAAATTTCCTGATTTTGAGAGAAACATGAAGGATTCTTTTTTTCTCAAGTTAATATTCAGTTCATAAAAATGGAGTTTAGAAGAAATTCTCTAAGCTTTGAATGTTTGAGTCAATTTAACTTTTACTGTAAAGAGCAAATCTAAAGCCACAAATAAATTGGAGAAGAAGGGATACACTTCACTAAGGATTTTTTTGTTTAGCTGGACACCCTGTTGTGGTGCTTCTTAAATCAGAGAGTATTTCTGGTACCTTTAAATAATTTCATTCCCATGAAAGAGAACATTCTGGCCAGGCATGGTGGGACACACCTGTAATCTCAGTGGCTTGGGAGGCTGAGGCAGGAGGATCACAGCTTTAAAGCTAGCCTCAGCAACTTAGTGAAGCCCTAAGCCACTTGATGAGACCCTGTCTCAAAAGAAAAAATAAAAATAAAAAGGGCTGTGGCTGTGGCTCAGTGGTTAGGTACCCTTGGGTTTATTCCCCAGTGCAAAAAAAAAAAAAAAAAAAAAGAGAGAGAATATTCTATCCATGAAGTCTGGCACAATATACCTGGCCACTTGAGATCCCTGGAACTGACCTTTTGTTAGTGCTAGGAGGGACTTTGAGTCTTCACTCTTCACTTTAGAAAGGAAGAAAATGTGACCTGGAGAAATTTCCTGACTTTACCTATTTCAAGGTCCAGTTTCCAGTTTTCTTCTAATAGTGTGCATCATCTTGTGTCCAAGATCTGCGATTCCCTATTCAGAACTCTACCTGGTCCTCAGCTGCTGTCAAGGATGCTTAGTCAGTGATCCCCATTTTGATTTCATTTGTGTCATTTCTTTGTTTTATTATGGAAAACTTTCAAACATTAAAGTAGAGAATGTAATACAGTTAACTCCCATGTACCCCTCCCTTGGCTTCTACAGTGATGGACAGAGCCAATACCCACCCCAGTTCCTCCTCCAGCCAGATAATTTTAAAGCAAATCCAAATGTAATCATATCATTTCATCTATGACTACGCCATGTGTAACTGTGAACAAAACCTCTGATACATACATAAATGTCTGCAATATCACATCTAAAAAAAATCAACAATAATTCCATAATATCATTGAATTTCCTGTATTCTTTTTCTTTTCCTCTCTGTGTCTGTTTCTCCTCCTCTTCCTCTCTGTAACTGGTTTGTTAGAATCAGAATCCTAAATCAGAGATCAGGTGAGGTTATCGGGTGGAACCATGGGCTGATCATTCAAAGTCCTTACATTAGAATGTTTGCTGAATGAGGGGGACTAAAGTACAGAATAAGGACACTTTGCTATAACCAGGAGTCACATTCATAAATGCATTTATGCTCCATAAGCTTCTTTGAACATAACCTGCATGTCAGATAGGGTAGACAGGTCATTTGCCTCTGACAGAGGAAAATGAGGTCCAGAAGTATTATGAGACCCAATCTGTGGTCAAACTGAGGCCATGTTACCTGACTTGGTTCTTTTTACTGCAACAGAATCTTGTTAGAGCCCTCACCTTATTATAACTTCTAATTTTGCGGGGCTTATTAGGTTCCTATCCTCTTCTAAACATTTCTTAAGTAGCTCCTCATGTCATCTTCACAGCAATCCTATGAAGTAGGTGCCTTTATTCTCATTGTGCTGGTGAGGAATGCCAAGCCCAGAGAGGTTGAAACATTTTCTCAAGGTCACCCAGCACCAGAATCTAAACCCACACATTTATGATTCAGGAGCTCATGGTCATGATTTCTACAACATATTGATATCACAAACTAGTACACACATACAAATAGGCACATGTAAGGCAATTGTAATTTTCAGTGTTAAAAATGAACCTGGGCTGGGGATATAGCTCAATGGTGGAAGGCTTACATAACACCTGGATTTGCGCTTTGTTTCTGAAAAAAAGAAAATACTTCAGTTTAATTCTCTCTTTTTAGAAAGTGACTTTAACTGTGAAATAAATTCACGTTTAAAAAATTTCATACTATCCAGACATTTCATAAGTGCGAAAGTGATTTGTCCTTGTCCTAATTTGTGAAGTTCCCCAGGACTAAGTACTAGAGAGCTGAAAATAAATTCTAGACTCAGGACCCATCTGCCCTCATGTCATACAGCCAGTGCCCCGCGGTCCCCACCTAGGCCTGGCCCTGCTCACTCTGCCTTGTGCTTTCAGGAGCATTCAAAGCCCTTTTTAGAAAATGTTTCCTGGTCTTCTGTGGCCTTGGATGGACAAAGTTTTCCACTAGACTTTTTTTTTTTTTTCCAGCCACACTGGCCCTTCAGAAGATGTTACTTAAGGCTCCACACCTACTTCAAACATTTTTAGGGGCCCCGTCTGGGGGCCTCATGCGCCATTGCCAGGAACCCTACAGAGAGGAGGAGCCCAACTCTTGGGGCCTGGCCTGGGTCACTGTGTTTACCGAGACTTAGTGGAGGCCCTGCTGTGGGCGAGCCGATTCTTTTTCTCACACCACCCCAAACAGCATATTCTTACGAGGCAGCTGTTGCTTGTGGGGCCTTCTTTCTGCCCCAGCTACTTTTCCCATGTCTCTATCCCTCGTATTTCCCCCCTTCCTTTCTTAAGGGCTTCCCCCCGAGTCTTTCAGTCACTGAACAGCTGTGCTCTGATATTAGATAGAATGTTTTCTGTCCCCACCACTAGCTTATGAACAAAAGGGTTTTAAGAACCCTGATAAATGAACAAGGTCTCTGGGAAGATGAAATGTTACCAACATTTCAAACAATCAAAATCCTTGTGCATCTCGAGAGTTTGCCCTTTCAAAGCCGTGCGGGGCGGGTGTTTTGTCTTGGAGCCTTGGAGATTGATTTTTTTTCTTTTTTTCAGTCTTCCTATCGACCTGACATGGGAAAGCTGGGCAGAAGATGGCTCTTTGCTGGCATCAAAGCCCTGAGCTAGCTTTCCCATCAGCTGTTCCTACTGGTGCCAGGCCCTTCTGGAGAGGTTCAAGGGGGTCCCATCAGCAAAGAGAGGCCAAGGCTGGACTTTTTGATGTTGAGTTCCTGTCTTTTCTCCAAGGACATGTAGCTACCCCCGATTAAGTGCTGCCTGTTTGCAGGTGCTATGCGAAATACAGTGTATGTGGTACTAGGAATTGAACACAGGTGCGCTGAACCACTGAACCACATCCCCATCCTTCTTTATTGTTCTTATTTTGAGACAGTGTCTCACTAAGTTGCTTAATGTCTTGTTATGGTGCTGAGGCTGGCCTCGAACTTGCAATCCTCCTGCCTCAGCCTCCTGAGGCAAGAGCTGCCACACCCAGCTGCCAAGTGCTTTCATCTGCAAAGCAAACCTGCAATGTCTATGATGTCTACGTCACTATCCCTGGCTTTCAAATGAGGACAATGAAAGTTGGGGAAGCTTAGCAACTTGCTCAAGGTTGCTACAACTTGCAGGCAAGTGTAGGAGCTGGTATTCAAATCCCTATTTGTTTATTTTTATTTTTTTCCTCTGAAGCCTCAGTTTTCTCTGGTAACAATGAAATCCCTGACTGTCTGGCTAGACAAGGGGACTCCTAGGTTGTTCTGCTTTCCTACTTCCTTCTAGGACCTCCTAAACCAAGGAGGCTGCCCTTTCTTTAAATTCTTCTCCACTCCGCCACCTGGCTCCTGGCTCCACCTCTAAAGTGTGTACATCTTGCTTAATTTCTCATTTCTAGGCCACTCAAGTCTTAGGTAACTTGCCCTGGTTCACTGGCCGCCCAGTCCAGGGTCCCAACCCAGACGTTCGCTCCCTAGTCCAAGCTTCTCCTTGGTACTGCCTTACATGGGGACACAAAGGTCAAGGCTTAAAGGAAAATGACAGATGGAAAGAAAAGCCTCCCTCAGTGTGTGGAGCTCCGTGAAATCCTTCATTATGGGATTTCCCTTGTCGGGGTTGCAGGAGAAGCCTGAAGGCTCACAGCAAAACTCGACAACACATAAGGGCACCTTTCTGTACACACAGCCCTTTCTCATCCCAGAACATCTGATGAGTGGTCCCAGAAGTGGGGGCAGCAGGAGATGGGGTAGGATGAGGGATGAGAGGAGAGGGAAGAAAAGAGGGAAATGACCGGCATCATGATTTCATTTCCTGCCCGTTGGCACCATGCCTGCTCTCCCCCACAGAGATCCTAAGAAGAGACCTTTTAAAAATGCAGCAGGAAGGATTTCAGCAAGACCTGAGGAAGAACATAGAAACCATCTGAGTGTAGCGACCCAGGAAGAGATCAACAAGGCATCTCCTTCTCTGAAGATCTTTAAGATGAGGATTCAGACTCATCATCTGGGGGAATTCGGGGTTGGGGCTGAGCAGAAGTAGAGGTGTAGACTCGGTGACTGACTCTCTGGATTCAGGGGTGAATAGTCCTGGGCTGCCCTCAGAGCCTTCTCATCTCAAGGTCGCGTAAGAAAGTCTACACAAGGGACCACCAAGAGGTGTAGAGAGCAAGACTCAGAAACTTCGCCTCCAGCCAGGCTCACCTGTGACCCGGCCTCTCCTCCTCTGCCCGAGTCCTTCCTGATCCTTGGTCATTTCCTTTACCTTACTTTTGAAGTTTCCTATTACCTTGGGAAGGGTTTCATTCTTTACAAGAGACAGGAAGGTGGGTTTTGGTGAGTGGACAAGGTGAGGCTGCCCAAGAGCCAACTGTTGTCCCTCGACTGCCCTCTCTGCTCCCTAAATGAGAGGCCTCTGGGTTGGTTCTTCTTTGTTAGGAGAAGCCATGGAAAGCAAATGATCCTTGGTCATTTCCTTTACCTTACTTTTTCTCAGTGGCTTCTGGGAATACACTGGGGGGTCTTGAGTTGGGTATGTGATGCGTGGTGGTGGCGACTACATCGCACGGGGAAGGTTTCGCTGGGGCCCATGCCCTCTAACAGCTCTGGGTCCTCTCACCTCCTATAGGGTCTGCTTCTCCTTGGGCCAAAGGGATTCATCTGTGTTATCCTGCTTGCTTCTTAGGGAAACCAAGAGGATCGAGTGAGATAAAGTCTGGGAAGCCGTTTGAAAGGTTCTGAGGGACACTTAGAGGCGATTGCCGCTGTTTTGGATTTCAGGGAGCGGAGGGATAGGAACAAACAATAGGCTACCCCATCCCCCTCTGCCAGAATTGGACAAGCCTCTGTAGTTGCGGTGGCCATCCCCTGCCAGAAGCTGTGGGAGGAGAGGGGCTTCAGAAGCCAGCAGCAGTTGGAACTCAGAGAGGAGTGTGGCCGACTGAGCCTGTGGCCGGCAGAAACCACCCACCTCCCTGCTTGCCTGGCCTGCTCCAAACCCCAGGAAATCCAGAGTTTCTGTGGAAACTGAAGCTGTGCCTGCTGGACCAGGCTAGGGTGGGGGCGGGGGGCTGCTTTCTGCCAAATGGTGCCAGTGGGCATGGAGGGGGAGTGACAGCTGGAGGGTAGGGAGCTAGAGACAGGAAGGGCCCTGCTCCTGCCAGCCTGTGCTAGGCCTGGGGACTGCCGCCTGCTCCCAGCTTAGGCCATTCACAGGGCCATTCTGAGCAGGCAGGATGAGGCTTGGAGATCCTGCCGGTAGGATGCCGGAGAGGTCTGGGATCATCAGGGAGGGCAGAAAGTGCACACCACCCATGAAAACCAGCAGGGGAGTGGAGCTGCTCCAGGCAGGCCCTGGCCAGCTCTGTCGTTCAATGGAGGAGGCCCTTGCTTAGCTAGAATCAGCTCTGCTGTTCCTGGTGTGCAAAGACCTTCATAGGCCTTCTCTGCTGACCCCGTACACATACACACAGCTCCACCCCCAGGAAGGCATCCAGAGGGTGGAGGCTGTCTGATCTGCTCCTGTAGACGCATGTACTCCTGGACTTTCTCAGGTCTCCCTTGTGCTGGGCCACCTAGCTGAGACGGGTGGCTCCCAATGTAGGGGGCTGGGAGACAGTCCACACAAAAGATCTACCTGAGGGGTGACTACTACCACTTCAGTGCTCTAGGATTTTAAGGTCAGTCCTTCTGATAGTTTCATTCTCCTAGAGACTGGGTAGCAGTTTTTATGGCCTGGCCCATGACATCAACTGACCTCTTTAAAAGGACTGATATTTCCTTCTATAGTATGTAATAGTTTAAGAACAACTTGAACCACATAACATGATGTTAAAAACAAAAATGTACAGCTTTTTCTACAGATGGCCATTGAGCCAATGACCTTGGATTTACTGGCTCAAGGAGTCCCCTGCTTCAACCCTACCATTGGTCATTCTGCTGCCCACCGTGGCTTTAGGAGAGTAACTGTGCCTCTCTGGTCCTCTCTTAGGCAGTTTTCTGTTGCTATAACTAAAAATTAACTAGATAATTTATGAAGAATAGAGGTTCACTTAGATCATGGTTCTGGAGGCTGGCCACCAGGAGTGCCATGGTGGCACCCTAGCATGGCAGAAGGCATCACATGGCAAGACAGAGCAAGCGTGCTAGCTCAGATCTTTCTCTTCTTGAAAAGCCCCTGATGCCATCATAGGGCCCCACCCTCATGACCTTGAGGAAACCTAATTGTCTCCCAAGGACCCCAAACTGTCCATTTTGCCTCCAGGCTTACCAAATCTCCCACCTCTCTCCGTTGATTGGCATTTTCACTGCTTCCGGAAGTGCCTCCCCATGGTTTTTCCAGAATGTTGCACCAGCCTAAAGGATGCCCCTCTCCATGGCTGCATCCTCCCTTCAAATGGTCCTTGAACAGGTAAAGGGACTTGCTTAGGCAGCTAGTCGGTGATGGAGCCATGACTGAAGCCCAGGTCTCCTTGATCCAAAGCCCACACCATTTTTGTCTTTCGGCAATCTCATGGCCTACCACTTCCCTCACTCAATTATTCACACACCTTGAAGACGCCCTATAGTTTACGACCTGTCTTCCTTTCCCTGCAGGGTGTTCTGTCCAGCTGGGCTGTTGCCAACCTGCTTAAGAGAGCCCCACTCATGTGGCACATGCTCAAGCTTCTTAACCTCTCTGAAATCTTCCTGGACCCCCTTAAATAGTGCATGGTGCCAGGTGCGGTATAATCCCAGTGAGACAGGAGGATTGCGGGTTCAAAGACAGTCTCAGCAACTTAGCAAGACCCTAAGCAACTCAGTGAGACCCTGTCTCTAAATAAAATACAAAAAAGGGCTGGGGATGTAGCTCAGTGGTTAAGTGCCCCAGGGCTCAATCCCTGATACAAAACAAAAACAAAAACAAAAACCAGTGCATAGTAACCGTCCCCTCCCCTGGATCAGCATCTTCTCCATTCTTCCAAGAGTCTGTCAGTCGAATCAGTCATTTAGTGAATCAGTCATTTAGTGTCCTCTGCCTGCTCTGGGGATCTGTGAGAGCCTGTGGATGGCGAGTGTTTTGTCATCCATTTCCTTATATGGCAACTGGTGCTCACATATACTAAGTGATTTTTCAAAGTGCCAACTCTGAATTATCTTAATCACCTTTCCTAATAACTATAGACAATAATATTTACCACCTTTTACAGATGAGGAAATTCAGAGAAAGGGAGCAGTGGCAGCTATAGAATTTTAATCAACAGGAGGAATTTATGGGATATAATCGGGTTGTCGGGGTTCCAGGGGATTTTTCCCTGAAGTTGAGATTCCCTGGGTCTTGTTTTCACTTTACATATTATTTGTTTTGGAGGCATGATGCCAGTTTTGGGGACTAAAGCCCCTCCATTCTAGAGAGAAATTTAGGTCATCACCCAAGATCACAGCTGGGAAGTAGCAAAGTCAGGACATGACCCTGGAGAGCAGCTAGAGGTCACCTGAGATAGTTGCCAGTAGGAGGTTAGTTAGAGGTTAGTGAATGCCAAGTCACTAATGTGTCATTAACACAGAGTTTACAAGTAGAAACCCAAAGGCCCTACTTTTTTTTCTAGTTTATTGGTTAATAGGGGAAATAAGTCATTAAAATGTACATAATGACACATACAAAAAAAAAGGCACACCCAGCAGGTGCAACAAAATAGCAACTGGGCAGAAATCTTTATGTGACATTGCAGAGCTGCCAGGTAAGGGGACTTGGGTAGATAGGTTGGTTTCTAGCCAAGTGCACACACCTGTAGTCCCAGCAGCTAGGGAGGCTGAAGCAGGAGAATAGTCAGTTGAAGGCCAGCCTGGGCAACTTAGCAAGACCATGTCTCAAAATAAAATATAAAAGAGGGCTGGGGGTGTGGTTCAATGGTTAAGTGCCTCTGGGTTCAATCCCCAGTACCAAAAGAAAAAAGAAAATAAAAGTTGCTTTCCAAGTACAGGTGTGTATATGGCTCAAGGTGTTTTGTTATTGTCATGGTTTTTGTTTTGGTACCAGGGATTGAACCCAGAGGCTCTTAACCACTGAGCCACATCCTCAGCACTTTTTATTTTTTATTTTGAGAGAGGGTCTTACAGAGTTGCTTAGGGCCTTGCTAAGTTCCTGAGGCTGGCCTCGAACCTGCAATCTTACTGTCTCAGCCTCCTGAATCCCTGGGATTACAGGCATTGCCACCATGAAGGACATGACTCAAAGTTTTGAGGGAGCTATGCTTCCTATTTCAGGGACAATTTACCTGCCCTACTAACCACGTGGGTTCTGACTTCCTCATTTACGTAAAGAGAATCTTAGCTTCAATGGTCTCAAAGTTCCCTTCCAGCATTGAGACTTTATGACTGGTTTTGTTTTCAAAGCAGAGAAAATATTGAACACTCACAACACTTAGACTCTTGTCTATTCCTGTGACTTTTTAAAAACTCAGAGAAGAGCCTCCCAGACATTACCAGGTGAAATATCCGTTTTGAAACTCGTCTGTAGCCAGGTTTCATCAGAAATCAGCTTCCCTCCCTCCCTGTCCAGGGAAAACTTGGATAATCATTAAAGTCAGGAAACTTTTTTTAAAAAGTCATACAGTGCTTCAAAGCTAAATGGAATTGGTTTAGATTTCTTCCCAATTGTGCACTCTTGGGACCAATTCCTCCTTATGATAGCGTGGGTGACCTGACAGTGGCTAGAGGAAGCTGGTAGTGTTTTCCCCTCTCAGGGAAGCCTGGACAGCTTTATCCCAGCCCAGGTCACCATTCTTGCCCAGTCAGAATCTGAGTGTTGTACATGGTGGGTGGGGGGAATCCAACTGCTTCCCAGAAGCCAGTCCATTGCACCCCCCCTTTGGAGACTGAGAGAGAAATATTTAATGACTCTGATTCCAAGCCCAAAGGTCATGGTTGCATAGGGGCAAAGGTTACCCCATACACAGAGTCTAGGGGGCCAGGGGCTGCCTGGGAAACCCTTGAAGCTGCCAAGTGCCTTCCACCCAAGGATCCCAGTAGTATTCTGAGGAAATGCGAGGGGGGTAGCATGCAGCAGTATTGGGAGAAGGCCTGCTGCTGTGACTTTCTGGGGCCACTGGGTGCTTTCTCTAGGGGCATGCCGGAGAGCCTATCTGGAGACCTTTCCAGGAGGGAAGAGATATACAAGTGGAAGAGAGTGAACCTGGGCTGTGCCCCTAAATGCAAAAAGAATCCTCATGGCCTGCTGTGGGGAGACCCTTCCACTGGGGAGATATTTTAGACATTCATTTGACAAATCATTCCTTTGTGCTAGAGATAGTTTACTAAGAATACTAACTTTGTATGTTTTATTTCCACCTGGAATAAAGATGAAGTTAAATGTGGTAAATTTGGAACCCATCTTTACAAGGATACTGAAGAGGATTCCAAAAAGGGAAGATCTGCATGCCCACCATGTCTTCCTGGCTGTGACTACTGCCTGTCCTTTTTCCCTAGCAGCAGGAGAAAGCAGAGCCATGGGATTCAGGGAGCAGGGAGAGGAGAAAAAGTCACTTCACAGGGCTGGATTGACTTACTTCCAGTCCTCTTCTGAATTCATTGAACTGCCTGTGAATCTATAACTCAGTCCTCCTGCCTGGTTGGGCACCTGGATGACCTTAGCCAGTTTTTCCCAGCCTGACTTCTAAGCAATCCTCTCCTCTTGGGTCTAGATGCCTCTTTGGGCAGACAAGCTTATTCATAGGATTCCTTGCTCAATCTCATGGTTCCTGAGATTGAATTTAACCTCATAGCACATTAATGGTCTCATTTAACTTAAGGGAAAGGTGGTGTGTTTGGGAGGCTGTCATTCAGAGTGTGTACCAGCAAGAAGGTACTGCTCTTCCAACACAGACAAAATGTCACCAACCCCTCTCTTCTGTTCCTTCATGTGGGATGTGCCAGGAGTGTCTTGGGTGAGAGACAGATGAAATAAAGAAGCTGAGACCCATAGTCTCACAGCTCAGAGTTTCTTGGGGGACACAGGTGTATGTAAAACTATGATATTGGGAGTAAACGTAGCCCAGGTGAGAAACAGCCCTGCAACTGCAAGTACCCTCACTAGCAACACATTCTAATGAGCTTAGTTGAACCACCAGAGGAAGAGGTGAGCATGGATATTCTTGGGGTGGAGGTACAAGATGGCTGACAGAACCAAAAAGTAGCTGGAACTTCTGCTAGGCCAGCCTGAGGTCCAGAAGCAATTTGATATGGCAAAGAGAATGCTCAGACCCAAGACTCAGGATACCCAGGCTCCAGTTGAGTCTGCTGCGAATAAGGTAAGTAATGGCTGGATGGAAAGATCATTCAATAGATTTATTGAGCACCTGTTAGCAGACATGGAGATCCAAAAGGAATAAGACAGCCTCTGTCCTCAGGGATGCTCACAAATAAATATGTTGTTTCCATACTATATGGTAAGGATTCTTATGTTTCTTCCTCCCAGGTCTGTGATCTCCTTATTCTATGCCTATGTTTCTATAAATCACACTTAGATGATGGTCAGGATGCAGGGCCCCAAGCACAACTCCCTGGGCTCACTTCTCCCCAGATGAGAAAAACTGCAGATGAACACAGAATCTCTGCTTCCTGAATGCCTTCAACCCACAGGTATCTTGCCTGCATAGCTACATAAAACCTCATGCTTGGGTTTGAACAGCTGGGAATCAGGGTTTGAACAGAAGCTGACAATAAGGGATGCATCCTGTATGCAATGGGTGCACTCATGAGTATAGATGCCAGAAAAGGCCTTGATTCTCCTGAGAACTCTTATCTCATGGCCTGTCCTGGAAAGCAGAGTCTTGCTCTAAGCGTTCTCTGAAACATGGCTGCCCTCCAGATAGACGGGCTCCC
Organism: Geosciurus inauris; assembly: GCA_004024805.1. Classification (NCBI taxonomy): domain Eukaryota; kingdom Metazoa; phylum Chordata; class Mammalia; order Rodentia; family Sciuridae; genus Geosciurus; species Geosciurus inauris. The sequence continues at coordinate 120,547 of PVHX01003007.1, read as the reverse complement.
AAGGGTCAAGGAAAACCCCACCGCCCTGATGAGGAGTCACACGGAACATGCAGAGCCCTGGGCTTGAGACATATGGACAGGTGCTGCCACAAGGAAAGCCCCCAGGACTCAGGGCAGACACCCACCACCCTGACTCTTGGCCTTGCTCTGTGCTGTTTCCAGCCCACATTCCTAATGCAAACCAGATGCCACCTCACCTCCACCCCCACCTCGCCTTTCTCCTTGTACTCCTGGAGTCTGTGCATGGGCTAGACTCCACCTTGGAAATGCCAGGCTTTCTCTCCATCAGCCTTGATCTCTTCCAGGAACAGGTCCCTTCCCTGACACCGCCTCCAAGAAGCTTTGTGAACTCCTTGGTGATACCTACCATGCCATTTCTCAGCACCTGCTCAGTACTCGAGCTCTTTGGACTCTACTATGGAAAGCTTGGCCTCCCTTCATCCGGTGTTCCCTCTCCATACCTCTTTCCTGTGCTGCATGGCTAGTAAGAAGACAGGCATTGACATTGGGGCCTGAGCATGGAAGGCAAGGGTATCTCCCATGGGGTGCACATGCCAGATGGGTCAAAGAAGATGCATGGGGTTGAGGAAAAAATAGTAAATTTCTATTGATTTTAAAAATAACATTGTAAGGCAGGGGGTTTAGTTAATAAGAGTGTATCGAAATTGGTTCCCTAATAGCTACAAATGTATCATTAGCGACAAATGTATCATTAGTGACAAACGTATCATAGTAATGTATGAAATTAATAATAAAAATGGGCTGTTGGGAATATGGGAACCTGCTGTACCATTCTTACAAGTTCTCTGTAAATGTAAACTTATTCTAAAATAAAAACTTAATTAAAAAACAATCATCCTGGGCTGGGGTTATGGCGCAGTGGTAGCGTGCTCGCCTAGCACGCATGAGGCACTGGGTTCAATCCTCAGTACCACATAAAAAAATAAAATAAAGATATTCTGTCCACCTACAACTAAAAAATAAATGTTTAAAAAAATCATCCTTTTCAGTCTATGTGTTAAGTGTGTCCTATGCTGTACACAATGTTATTATAAAAGTACAACATGGTTAAAGACTAGGTTCAGTGGCATGACAGTGGGGCCTAAATTAGAGAGAAGTGTCTAGAAAAGATGGCCTCTGCTCCATCAGATTGTCAAGGGACTCAGGCTTCTCCTTTCTCATTTCTTTACCATTACTGGACTTATCCTAATCCACAGTCCAAGATAGTTTACCGCCAAACCCATGCTCCAGGGGCAGCCTGAAGGTAGTAAGGTAGAGAGGTGAATTCAAGAATTTATACATCACTTCTGTTCAAATCCCACTGTCACCTGTAATCTCAGCTACTCAGGAGGCTGAGTCAGGAAGATCACAAGTTTAGGGCCAGTCTGGGCAATTGAGTGAGACTCTGTTTCAAAATAAAATTAAAAGGGCTGGGGGTATAGCTCACTGGTAGAGCACTTGTCTAGTATACACAAGGCCTGGGGTCTGTTCCCAGTATCAAAAGAGAAAGAAAGAAAATCCCATTGGCCATAACCTAATCCATAATCCTAATCCATAACCTAACCTAATCCTAATTCCATCCCTCTACTGAGACATGGAAAATATAGTCTTAATTTTAACTGATTGTGTGTTTAGCTAAAATTTAAGGTAGTTAACACTGTAGAAGAAGGGAAACAGTATATTGGGAGGCAACTAGCATTCTTCACAATTATTTTATTTTTGGTTTATAAATAAGTAGACATGCATAAACTGAGGGTACTGGTCACTTGTTATTGTTTGTTTTTTTCCAAGAAGGGAAAAATAACATTTTGACCACTACTTTAAGACGTCAGACCGAGGACAGTTTGCATTTCTGGCTTCTAGGATCCTAACAGGCACTTTCATCCCTAGTTCTAATCAAGTCTACAGCACATGTATCAGTTTCTCTGCTGCTCAGGACACCTTAAAGCCCTTTCTCCTGTGGGTCTGTTCTCCATTTCCCCCGGATCTGGTAAGAGCTCTCACTTCTTGCATGCAAGGAGGACTGTTTGTTTTCTTTGGAGGCTCTTCCTCTCAGGGAGACTAGGGAGTGAGGAAAGGAGGTGAGGAAGGACAAGGACAGTGTCTCAGGGAGATGGGCAGACAGAGAAAGAAACAATGACAGATAAAGAATGAGAAAGAGAGATAAGACAGAGTGGCCAGACATTGGGCCTGGAGCCCAGGAGAAAGGCCAAGAGGAGGGAAGGCTGCAGAGTGAGGCTGACCCAAAAGGAAGTGGGCATTTATCTGGAGCCTGTGAGGTCACTTACTCTCAGAAGATGGGGAAGTTGGGCAGGGCACAGCCAGGCCTGGCAGGGCTGTTCATAGCCAGGGTCTGAGCAAATCACAGCATGCTTTGCCAAGGTCGTTCTACCTAGGAGGTGATCTGAGAAGGGAAGAGGGGCAGGGCCATATCACAGGTGGAGGAGAGGATGCTCTCAGTTCTCTCTTTGCACCATGCCCACCCTCTGCACGTACAGGACAGACTTTGTGCAGGTTTTATGTTTGCTTATGAAGGTGAGTTTGTTTCAAGGTCTCTCTGTATGCCTTCCAGGCGAACACACATGCCCACATGCTCGTCCCTCGTGCTTAGGTGAAGTTCAAGCCAAGTGGAATGGGAGCGAGTGCAGGAAATGCTAGCGATGATTTCCATCTGGGGAGGCGGGGTGGGCTTCCTAGAGGAAGCATCAGTCTTCAAGCACAGGAAGTGAGATCTTAAACAAGCGGAGATGGGATGAGGAAGAAGGATGTTCATGGCAGGGAAACCACATGACCAAAGCTAGGAAGCACAAGAGTCAGCTAGTAAAGGACAAGGAGGAAGCAGGGCAAGCAGGACGGGGGCTGCTCCTTGTATTGGCAACAAGAATGCAACAAAGCGACGTTCCTCAAGTTATGACTGATAAACAAACTGTGTTTCATGTTCTGTCTGCAGAAGATAGGGTCAGGACCAGGTGCCAGGACTCCTGGTGTGACAATAGACAGCATTCTATAAACCCCACAGTTCCAGAAGCCCTGAACATGTGGCTTTCAGAAGTCCTGGACACTAGGGTCATCCCGACCACTATGAAATGGCCAGGGAGGGGGACCAAAGCTGTCAAATCAATCATCTAGGCAGTCAGTCAACCAGCAAATCATTATCCCTGCCCCCATGGGCTTCTGTACCACTCTATTGTTGCAAAACTCATTCATCTTTATTTCTGCATGGTTTCGTTCTACTCACGGTGTATTTTCTTCTTGGGCCTCTTCCTTTCCTTAATGTGCACAACACAGTGTGTTCTGATTCTCTTCCTGATCCAGTGGTGCTCTTTCTCTGTCTTCTTTCCTCTTTGTTTTTCTTCTCTGCCCCCACATTGTTGCCCTTTCCCATTGCCTATTTTCTCTCTGCACGCTCCACTGAATTCTACAAACGTTCTCATAGATTTGGGGGTCCCCTCCATCATGTGGATATTTATCTGCATAGATGGTGAATTGGTTGGCATACTTTTAGCAGCAAATAATGGACTCAGCTGGCTTAAACAAAAAGGACATTGATTATTACAGAGCAAGGAGTTTTGAGGTGGTTTCTGGCATTGAACACTTTGGTGGCTTAATGATCAGAGACTCAGTTTCTCTCCATCTTTCCATCCTGCCTTCTCCAGAAGGTCAATTTTTGTCCTCAGGCTTGCTGCCTCTTGGTCATAAGATGGCTGCAACAGCCTCAGGCCATGCCTGCTCACAGAACCATATGTAGAGGTAACAATGGGAAGTGTATCTCTTCTTCTTCTTTTTTTTTTTTTTTTAATAAGGATGACTTCTCTAGAATCCTCCTTGCAGATCTCTTTTACCATATCATTGTCCATAACCGTATTGCATTTCCAATCTGAAACACTGTCAAAGAGAATGGAATTACCTGTGGTTGTACTGGCAAATGGATATTTGTCCACTAGTTTAGGGTCTGAGACTAGGTTAGGGTCCAGCCTCCTCTGAAAACATGATCACTCACATGTGAATGAACCAAAGTAGAGCACGTGGTCTGGGGGGTGACTCACTGGTAGAATGCTTACCTAGCATGCATGAGGCTCTGAGTTCCATCCCCAGCACCATTTAAAAAAGAGAGAGAGAGAGAGAACAGTTAGCTAAGAAGGGAGAGGAATTGTTGTTGGGTAATCTGTTTTTGCGCTATCCAGGCTCCCAGCCCACTGGATAGTGCTGCCCATGTTCAGAGAGGGTGTTTCCCCTTCAGTTCACTGACCCACATGCCAATCATCTCAAACACTCTCACAGACACACCCAGAAGTATGCTTTACCAATTTTCTAGGTGTCTCTCAATCCAGACAAGTTGACAACCAAGATTGACCATCACAAGTAGCTAACGTTCTCTTAAAAATATTCTTCTCTATTTTTCAGATGAGAAAATGCTGAGGTTTGAGCAATAAAGTGATTCCCCCACCCCCTGCCACCCTAGGAACATCAAAACGTTAAAGAAAGATCTGAAGCTGAACTCCAAGTCTTCTGAGCCCTCCTTCAGGCCTTTCCCTGAACCTAAGGATGGAGACTCAGCTTTGGGGATGAGGCTGAGAGACAGATCAGGATGGCAAGACAGAGGCAGGTAGCATGGAGATATCCAGCCCCAAGAAAGGAGCAGCCCTAATAACCTTGATGATGCAGGCTGGACTTCTATTGGTCTAGCGTTCTTATGATTGCCTGCTTTGCAGCTTTCAGGATTGAACTCTGCAAAAGCACCTGATTTTCTTGCATTCAGATCTATGCCAAGTCTTTCTCAAAAACAGGGCTAGTGTCTTAGCCACAGTTGGGGTTGGTGTGGGATCTTCAGAGAAGAGTGAGCTCCAAGGACTTCCTAGCACGGGAATGAGCTGAAGAACATCTGCCACTCTGTCATCCACTACTTATCCCATCAACTCTTCATTGTATGCAGTGGAGACAGTGGCCACCAGAGACTTCATATCTCTAAAGAATCCCCAAAGTTGCCATTAGGCTCAGCGTTCTGTTATTTTCATGTTCCAGTCCTTAGCAAGGATTTCTGGCCTCAGTTGAATGTTTCCCCTTCTCATGACCCATTTCATCAATGGAGAATTTTTTTTTTTGTACTAGGGATTGACCCAGGGGCACTTTACCACTGATCTATAACCCCAGGCCTTTTATTTTTTAATTTTGAAACAGGGTCCCTTTAAGTTGTCCAGGCTGGCCTTGAACTTGTGATCCTCCGGCTTCCGCCTTCTGAGTGGAGTTGCTGGGTTTACAGGCATACACCACCACACCTGGTGACCCCACAGAGAATTAAAAGAAAGAAGGAAAATTTCAAAGGTAGGACTGAGAGTGAGGAGCTCGAGTGTCAGCTCCCAGAGAGCAGGAAACTTGACTGTCCAAGGCCATATCCCTAGTTCCTGGCACATAATGGGCCTCATTATGAATGAATGAATCAATCAATGACCCCAATGGATAGAGACTCTGCAACTTAATTTCTCTCAGTGCATTTCAGCCAATCGTGAAGTCATCAAAGCTGACTTTGACTATTCCACAATATCAAAAGTTCTAGCCCGCCTTTCTGCACCTCTTCTGCTTCTGTTGAGATCTTTCTCTCAGCTACAGAGTTGCAAGGGCCTATGTTTTATGTGTTTGCTGTGTGCTTCCTACGATCAGTAAATACCACTAGATGGGAGTCAGAAATCCTGACTTCCTGTCCCTGTTTGGTATACAATTAGCTAGGTGGGCTTAAGCAAGTTACTTTATCCTTCTGAGCCTTTGGCTACAATGATCCCCAAGGTTCCTACAAGTTCTAACATTATAAGGATTGTCTCAAGATCTAATATTAGTCATTCACTTGTTAGCATGCATTTATACTCCACTTTCCAGATACATTTTAAGTTTCATTTCTGACAGGAGAGGGAGGAAGTAATCCTGTATCTCCTAAAAAAGAGATTCACTCCTAAGATCAGGAACAAGACAAGGATGTCCTCTTTTGTCATTTCTATTCTACAATATCAGAAGTTCTAGCCAGAGCAATTAGGCAAGAAAAAGAAATTAAAAATATCTACTTTGGAAAGAAGGAAGCAAAATGATCACTGTTTACAGATGGTATGACATCACACACACACAAACACATCCCCCCCACACACAGTGAACAAATGAGTTCAACAAAGATACAAAATCAACTCACAAAAATCCATTGCTTGTATAAAATGAACAATCTGAAAAGAAAATTAAAGATTCCACTTATCACAGCATTAGGAAAGCAAAATATGTAAGAATAAATTCAATTAAGAATGTGACAGACTTGCAGGAGAAACTATAAAACATCACTAAAATAAATTCAAGATGTAAATAAATGGAAGGACATCACATGTTCTTGGATTTGAAGTCTTAAAATTGGAATGATAACAATACTACCCAAAAAATCTAGAGATTAAATGTGAATCCTACCAATATTGCAATGATATTTTTTTGAAGAATAGAAAATCTCATACTAACATTTACATGGAATTTCAAGGGACACCAGATATTGAGAGCTGAAACGATAAAGCTCTTAGAAGAAAACAGGAGAAGAATTTCATCACATTGAATCTAGCAATGATTTCTTGCACAGATAATGAAAGGGGGAAAGGCAAATTGGACTATATGAAAGCTAAGAACTTTTGTGCATCAAAGGTCATTCATTCTCAAGAGAATGAAGAGACAACCGAGAATGGGAAAAATCGCAAATTATATATCCATTAAAGGCTTAGTATCCAGATTATATATATATATATAAACTCCTACAACTCAACAACAACAAAAAATCAGATTACCCAATTAAAAAATGGGCAAAGGACTCAAATAGACAATTCTCCAAAGAGGATATACAAATGGTCAATAAAAGATGCTCAACATCACCTGTCATTAGGGAGATACAAATCAAAACCACAATGAGATGCCACTTCATACCTATTTAAATGGCTATTATTTTTACAAGACAAACAAAAAATATAAAGTAAGAAATGATGGCGAGAATGTGGAAAAACTTGGACACTTGTGCATTGCTAGTGGAGTGTAGAACAGTCACGTGGTGTGGAAGAGTTTTGTGGTTTCTCAAAAAGCCAAACGTAGCTTTACCATATGATCTAGCAATTCTACTCCAAGGTCTATACTCAAAAAAATTGAAAACAGATACTTACACAAAGGTGTTCGTTGCAGTTTTATTTATAACAGCCTAAAGATGGAAACAAGCCAAGCCTCCATCAACTGAGAATAGATAATATCTATTCTAATATAATATATACACACAATGGAGTATTCAGTTATAAAAAGGAACAAAGTTCTAATACATGCTACAACTTGGATGAGCCTTGAAGACATTATGATAAATATGCCATATAGAAAAGGACAAATATTGTATGATTCTACTTATATGAGGTACCTAAAACAGTCAAGTTCATAGAGATGGAAAGTAGATAAGATGGATATTACCAAGGTCTGAGAAGAAGAAGGGATGGAGTTTTTTTTTTGGGGGGGGGGGTGAGGTTTACTGGGGATGAGGATTGAACCCAGGATTGCTTTAGCACTGAGCCACATTTCCAGCCTTTTTTAAATTTTTTTTTTTTAAATTTTAAAAAAATATTTAAAGTTTGAGATAGCCTCACTAAGTTGCCCAGGCTGGCCTCAGCCTCCTGAGTCCTTGGGATTCCAGGTGTGTGCCGCTGTGCCTGGGTGAGATTTATTATTTAATGGATATAGAGCTTTTATCTGGCAAGATGAAGAGGTTGTGGAGATGGGTTGTGGTGGTGGTTTCACAACATTGTGAATGCAATTAATAGCATAAAATGTGTACTTAAAATTGATAAAAGGGTGAGACTATTTAAATGCACATTTTACCACGATTTTAAAAATAGGAAAAAAGAATAAAAAGAAAAGGCACAAGAAAGATGGAGAGACCTTGAGTGATGGGTGGTGAACGGCTGAAGGGGCCCTGCCGGGGTGCCACACTGGGAGCCTCTTCCTTTTCCTCCAAGGTTGTGGGGTGCAACCTACTCAGCCTTAACGAATGCTCTCTGGGGATCCTGCCTGTGGCAGTGGGGAAGACTGCAGGGAGGAAGAAGGAAAGGTCTCAGCCAACCTCTGGCTGGCTGGCCTCCCTTGAGAGGGCCTGTGGTTAGGACCTGAGAGCCCCTCAGGGCTGCCTGCTTAGCTGCCTCTGCTCCTTCCCCAAAGCAACTGTAAAATAAGGGGCTCAGACCATACTTAGGGGGGTCCTGTAAGTTTTCATGGCTGCCCGTACCTAGCAGTCCCTCTGTCCATGTGTCCATGCATCACTAAGGAATGTATAGCCTCTGGGCTCTGGCTGTCAACCTTACCTTCATATGCAATTAGCATGAACTGAGCATCCATTCCGGTGCCACCCAGAGTCCTTCCCAGGGCCCTCCCCTGTGGTTCCCAGGATTCCACTAGGGCTTCATGTTCTCAGGGTCACACCGGCCTCCTAACTCTTGCCTTTATGGAACTCCTCATTCTCACTTGTATGGGGCTCCCCACTCCCTACCCCCAGCCTGGAGCAGCTGTTCTTCCTCATCCCTCTCTTGTCTGGAGTTCAGAGCCCGCTCTCCTTGCCCCAGAGCATCACTAACACAAGGCTATTGTGCTGAACAGACTTTCCCAAGGGTTGGGAATAGCTGGCTGGGTGGCACAGGGCAGTGGGTAAAAAACCTACACATGGAAGGTCAGACACCACTGTTTCTAGAAAATTGTTGGCCCTTCCCTGACATACAACAGTTTCTTCACTGGTCATGCCCCCACTTAGTTCCACGTTCCCTCCAGGCTGGTAGGACCCCTCCTCTCTGAAGACTCTTATGCCCATCTCCTCTCTTTCAGAATCCCATCCCTATGTAACTTCAGTATACCTATGTAGCAGTGGCTCATGCCTGTAATCTCAGCTTCCCTGGAGGCTGAGGCAGGAGGATGGCAAGTTCAAGGCCTGCCTGGGCAACTTTGTGAGACATTCAAAATAAAATAGAAAGAGCCAGACATGTAGCTGAGTGGTGAAGTGCCCCAGGATTTAATCCCTAGTACTGCACAAAACAGAACAGAACAGAACAAAACAAACGAATCAAAAATTCTAGTTAGTAGCTCACAAACTCATTTGGTTTTTAACCTCAGCATGGCACAGAACTCTCCAGCTCTACTTTCCTTTGCATATCCAAAAATCCCTTTAATTTTCCTAAAACCCTGATGTACCACTACTATGTACACAGAGAAACTCTAAAGTTATAATTCTCTAATTTGGGCTGGATTAAATCTTAGGCACGGAGGACTCATTCATCTATAAATCATGGCCACCTCTGAGGACTATGGAGTTTTTTTCTCTTTCCATTGCAAATGTTTTCCTCAGTTTTAGTAAAAACTGCAGATGAGGACTGTATTCTGCTGGGATACAGAGGGAGTTTCCATTGCCATAGGTGTTGTTGGTGGATGGTCTAGACAGACATGCCTGGTGCTAGAGTCAAAGAGTGAGATCTTGAGCCCCAGGAGCCAGGAAAGAGAGGGGCTGCTGGAAGGACCAGGTTCTTGGCCTTCCAACTCCAGTGGAGAGACTGGGTATGACAAGTATCATACTGTGGATTGAGTAACAAGAGAGGAAGGAAATGTATCAGGACCATAAGGTTCTAGAGAGAGGTGACCAGTGCTAGTCTGGGAAGAAGCAGAGCCAACTGCTTGAGTAATTTAGATATTGCTGTAATGTCACAGGATGGGCACCTTGGCTGATAGCATAGGATAGAAAGAACAGAAACAGACCTGTGTGTGCTTGGAACTTTGACATGTGAAGTAGGGGCATGGTTGATAGAGGGAAAAGGGAACTGTTATGGTTTGGGTTTGAGGGGTCCCCTAAAAGCTCATTAATGCAGAAAAATTCAGGGGTGGAATGATCAGATTATGAGAGTTGTAACCTATCAGTTCCTTCACATTTGAATGGACTGACTGGGTAATAACTGTAGACAGATGGGGCATCTCTGGAGGAGGTGAGTCACTGGGGACATGCCCTAGAAGGTTTCATCTTCCCAGAAGGGTACCTCTAGCCTGCTTCCTGGCCCCACCATGAGCTGAGCAGCTTTTTTCCAATGGGCTCTTCCACCATATGCCTTACCTTGGATCCAGAGCAATGGAATCAGCTGTCGATGGACTGAGACCTCTGAAAATGTGAGCCCCAAATAAACTTTCCTCCCTTTAAGTTGTTCTTGTCAGGTGTTTTCATCACATAAAAGCTGACTGAAACAGGAACTATTCAATAAATGAAGTTGAAAGAAATGGTTATCCATAGGGAAAAGATGAAATGTATTCATTGTTTCACCACATATAAAAATTAACGACTCCATAATAACTTAATTGTCAGGAGGAAAACTTGAAAAGTTCAAACTTTAGATTGTGAATTCTAAATATAGTAGAAAATATAGCAAGTATTTTTAGGTTTAGGAGCAAGGTAATTTCTCAAAACACAGAAAGCACTAACCTTGGAGATATTAAAACAAAGGACCTCAAATATGTGACATATTAAATAAACTGAAAAGACAAGTTAAAAACAGATTAGTTTGAGGTTTGGGATTTAGTTCAGTAGTTGAGTCCTTGCCTTACATGCACAAGGCCTTGGGTTCAATCCTCAGAACTAGAAGAGGAGGAGGAGAAGGAGGGGGAGGAGAAAGAAAAGGAGAAGAATAAATTAATTTGGAAAAGTATATAAAGGATTCCTACAAATCAATAAGAAAAGCATAAACAAACCAATAAAAATAGACAAAAGACATGGACAAGTATCCCACAGAGAAGGAATCACACACAGTTAATACACAGAGATACTGAGGGAACACATTCATTCAACTGGAAAATTAAAAAGTCTGACCAAACCAAATGTTAGGTCCACACAGCTTTCATTGTTTAAGGGTACATAGATGGTTACAACATTTTAGAAAATGTTCATATATTAGTTCATTTTCTATTACTGTAGCAAAATACCTGAGACTGGGTATTTATAAAGAAAAGAGGTTTATTTAGCTCAGTTTTGGAGGCTGAAAGTCCAAACCACATGGTGCCGGCAACAGCTTGGCTCTGATGAGGACACTTTGCTGCACCATATCACGGTAGATGGCATTGTGCAGGAGTACCTGCAAGAGGAGAGATCATATGATATTACAAGAAGCCAGAGGGAAAATGGGGAGAGGCCAGTCCTATTCTTGAGAACAGCTGGGATCCCATGAGAATTATAGCAATCTTTTAAGGGCAATAACCTTCCCTTTAGGCTCCATTTAAAAAAATTTTTTTGGTACCAGGGATTGAACCCAGGGGTGCTCAACAACTGAGCCACATCTCCAGTGCCCCCCACTTTTTTAAAATTTTGAGACAGGGTCTTACTAAGTTGCTTACGGCCTCACTAAGTTGCTGAGGCTAGCTTTGGACATGTGACCATCCTGCCTCATCCTCCTCAGCTGCTGGAATTTCAGGTGTACACCACTGCACCCAGCTAGGTCCCACCTTTTAAAGGTTCCAACCCCCATCACAGCTACAGGAAGGACCACACTCCTAACACATGAACCCTTGGGGATACACTCAAACCATATCTAATCCACAGCAGTTCACATACTGCACAACATGAAATTCTATTCCTAGTTACATAAACTTTTCACACAGACACAAAAAAGACATTTTGTAGCAGTATGCCTCACAATAGCAAAAATAAGGGTATAGCATAAAACATATTATTCCACACAATGGAATATTACATAGCGTTCAAAATCAAAGCTCTACTGTAATACACAATATGGATGAGTCTTAGGAATCCATATGGGTGACATATTCAATGCAAATTTTAAGCCCCAAACAGAATCTATAATAGTGATATGCTCTTTAGAAAATCAAAAACAAATCAAATAACAGTATATACCACTTATGGATGCATACAAATGAAACAACATAAGCTAATAAGAAAAGCAAGAGAAGGATGTATCCAAAATTTAGAATATCCATCACATTACATGGGAGAGGTCAGAGGTGTGAAAGAAGAACCCTGTGTTGGGTGGAACATTTCTAAGAATTGGTCACATAACTAAAAACAACATCCAAACAACCAAAACTGTTTGGAGTTACACAAGAAACAATTGTAGGGGCAACATCATGAAATCAATATGATCAATCCAATTTAGTGCAACTGAAATTCATTTAAGGAAATAAAAGGCGCTAGGCACACCTCTAGGCACAATTGGGAAAAGTCCAGGATTTGGAGTTGGAAGATCCCCAAATCCTGGGAAGTTATTTAATCAGTCCGAGGCCCAATTTCCTGCACGGCAAAATTGGTGAAAGTACCAAGAACTATGTGAAATAGGTTTGTTGTGAGGACTTAATGAGGAAATGTATGTGAAAGTGTCATCATCACCCGGAGTCTGCCCCTGACTTCCTCTCTTGCTGCTGTGCACCCCTCCACTCCCAGCAAGTTGGTGTACCTGTGGGGGATTAGGTTCCTGCAGATAGTAGGGGGACCTTGATGAGAAGAGGCCACCAAGAGCATCAATCAATAGGGGGAAATGGAAGAAGGCATCCGGCTCCTCTGCCTGGGAGATATTTAAGTTGGGACCGTGAGGGCTGATTCAATGTATCAAAGACTTTTTTCTTTTCTCCTGAGTGAAGAGCTTCCTATTTCCCTCAAACCTCTCACTCTCTATAACATTTTGTATCCAATGACAGCCCCACTGTGATGTCATCACAAAATATTTTTTATTTTATGTTTTAGAGGCAGCTTAGCATAGTGAAATACACATCAGCTTCTGTCGCAGAGGTTACTAGGACTTTTTGTACATGGCTTATCTCCTTCCTGGGTACAGAGAAATCTACACTTCCTAGCTGCCTTGAAGTTTGATGAGGCCATGGGAGTAATTAGTTACTAGAACTTGGGTTGAAATGATATGCTCAGTTCATCTTCAGGCCTAACCATGAAAGCTCCTGCCCAACCCTCCAGCCCCTTTTCCCTTAGACAGACTGATAAGGGAGGCCACATCCTAGGATTGAATAGCCATGGGGGAAAGAGACAGAGTTATTGAGTTGTCACAGGAGGAAAATGATCCTGGAAATATAGTTGGATCCAAAGCAGGTTTTACATGGGTAAGTTTTATACAGCTTTTGCTATATAAAAACCACTGACACTAGAGTTTGTTACTGCAGCATAGCTTAGCCTATCCTGACTAAAACAGCTTTTCCTGAAATTATTCTGGATCAGAATGCTGATTCCATTATGTATAGGCTTTATGGCCTGCATGGAACAAGCCACTTTATGACTCTGATCCTTAGTTTCTCATCTTTCAAACAGTAACCACAGTATTTAACCCTTCTCAAGCTAAACTAAGCTGATGTATGTCCAGTTCCTTTCACCGTGTCTAGAACAGAGTAGGTACTCATAATTTGTAGCTATTGTTGCTGTTATAATTATTATTATCTTTACTATTTGCCAGGCTTGGTGCCAGGTATCAGGGGTAAGATGATAAAGTATAAGATATCCCCCCTCCTTAAGGCAAATAGATTTTATTTGAGAAAATGAGCCATGTGCTCAGGGTAACTTAACAAAACCTTCCAAGGGATCATTAAAAGAGTTGAACAGCTAGTGCTAGACTGTGGAGGAGGGAATGCTTTCAGGGGACAAGGAAAGGGGAAAGGTGCATCCTGAGTTACACAAGGACCTGCACTTTTTGAGCCTTCTAAAGCAGTGGGTAGCAAATATGGGTCACCAAGTCACCGTCTGTGCATGCCTTAAGCTTCTCGCTGGCACAGGATGGCAAGAATCTTTGGAGATGCCTGGTTGATCTGATTAAAGGATCATGAAGCTTGCACAGATGTGGACCTACAGAAGCAAGGAGGGGGCAGAGAGACCTGGAGAGCTCTAGATGAGGCCGACCCAGAGGCAGTGGGATGAGGCTAAGGACATGCAAAGCCCCGCCAGCCCTAAGAGGCTAAACTTGTCCACGTCAGAGCTTTAGAAGCCAGAGATATTTGTGGCTCTTTAGTTGGTTGAAAAAATCTTTTCTTCAGAGCACAGAGGGCCTGTGGGAGGGCAGAGAGTAGAATGGGCAAGAAAGAAGGCAGAATTAGCCCCTGGGTCCTTAGGCAGCCTGGTCCTGTTTTTATTAAGGGTCTTACAGATAAGGCTTAGAAGCCTGGACTGGTGCCAGACTGCAGGGGTGTGTGGCGTGGGTTGCTGGGTTAGTGTTCAGAAGAGAGACCATCAGCGCCCTCACTGGGAGAACGTAATTGCGTGCCTGTTAAACACGCTACAGGATCTGAGGAAAAGGGCCGACTTCCCCCACCCACCAGCTCCCCACCTCTGTGGAGGGAAACCAAAAGTGAATGGATGTCACAAGGATTTGGACAGAGCTCAGAGACAGAAGCACTTGCAACTTTGGTGCACCAAACCTTGGTTTTCAAGATGACCTTGATTTGTGAGATCTCTTGACTCTGTCTGCTCAAATCTCAGTAGTCTGAGCAATTTTCTTTATGGTCAACTCTTTGAACAACCTGTCCCTAACCAGGAGTTGTACCTGAATGATTCCACAGCATGCGTCCAATTTCAAAAGGTATTTTTCTTTCTTCTCTTCAGACCACTTGTTCAAGCCACCGAATGGAGCTCTTTCCACATCCCAGGCTCACAGATTGGGAACCTAAGGCCTGGCAAAGGTGATGTGTGTGAATGATCACATGGTCTGTTAGACAAGGAACCTCAACGGAGCCAGAAATAGCTTTGAAGACCAATAGTTCACTAAAACGTTCATGCAGCTTCTGGTTTGGGCTCAGGCAAATAACTTAAGCTCTCTAAGCCCCAGTTTCATCATCTCTAAAAGAGAGGCAGGCAATGTTGCTTAGTTCACAGGGATGCTGTGGGGATCCAAGGGGTTAATGATAAGAATGGTACCAAGCTCTGAGCCTGGTTAGTTCCTGAAGGTCTTTAGGACAAGTGGAATCTTGAATCTGAATTTCCAGTAAGAGGTAGGACATCCTCCAACACCCTCAGCACAGCCCCAGCCCTGCTTGCCTAGGCCAGTTGAATATCTGACATCCTCCCTCTTTCTCCTTCATCAGCAATATTCAGGAGTATCCCCATCTCCCAGCTCCTTTGCTAGTCTTCCTGTATCTCTCTTGCTTCACAGCAAGCAAGCACATTTTGGCTTTGGGTTTTGAGGGAGATTTTCCCCTGAGCCTTTGGAATGGGCTTGGGAGTAAAAGCACAGAGGTTTGGTGTGGGAACTTGGTCAAGGGCAGGCCAGGGGGAGTCTCTGCAGTTCTTCAGAACAATCCATCTTGGGGAACCCTGCTACTCCCTCTCAATTTCTCTTCCATCCTCCCCTAGATGGGCTTTTATGACTTCTTCCTTCTTTTCTTTCCTTTCCTTTCCTTCCTTCCTTCCTTCCTTCCTTCCTTCCTTCCTTCCTTCCTTCCTTCCTTCCTTCCTTCCTTCCTTCTTTCCTTCCTTCCTTCACCTTGCACATTCATTTAAAACAGGATAATGATGCTGGGCCACAGAGGACCACATAGTGTTATCTATCCCCTTACGGTTCTTCTCCTCCTACCAAAATGTGGATAATTAAACTCATTTAACAAGGTCTTTGTGAGGATTCTAGATAACCTACACAGTGTGGCACATGCTAGATCTTTGATAAATGACTGTGACTGTCAGATGCCATATGTAATGGGGGATTCTATACCTGTTGGGACTGTGCCCATCTCCCCATTTCCTAGATCTGCTGAATGAGTGACAGCACAGGTGCCTCCCTTCCATATGGAAGCTCTAATATGAAAAGACATCAACAAGATCCCCAGAGATCTCTTCTCCAGGCTAAGAAGACCTGGTTCCTTAGTGGTTCCTCATGTGATCTGATTCTCTCCTTGTGCTGTTCATTCTCCTTTGGGTTGGGCCCAAAGTTATCAGTATCCCTTTTAAAGGGACACCAGGAATTAACTCCGTGTCATGAGAAAAGTCACCATAGAGGCTGCCATGTATTATTGTAGACCCATGGGAAGTTAATTCCTGCTGCCACAAATGACCTCTTCCAGGGATGTGCAGTAAGATTTCTGGAGATAGAGAAACAAATAAACACATTAAAAATACATGTTCTCACAGGAGATAAGAAGACTTTAGGAATTCTGGAATGTTCCATTTCTTGATCTGGGTGATGGTTATCTGGGTAACTCATTTTGTAATAATTTGTTGAACTAAACATTTTAAAGTAATTGCCTTATTGAGATACCATTCATCCATTTCAAGTCTACAATTGATAGGTTTTTAGTATATTCAGAGTTGTGCAGTCATCACCTTGGTTGATTTTAGAATTTTTACCTTACATCAGAAAGAAACCCTAAGCAAATTAGTGAAAGTCTCAAAATAAAAAATAGAAAGGTCTGGGATAGCTCAGTGGTTAAGCACCCCTGGGTTCAATCCTGGTACAAAAAAGAAAAGAGAAAAGAAACCCTATACACTTCAACCGTCGTCCTGCTCTAGCCCCACCCTCCCCAGTTCTAAGCAACCACTAATCAACTTTCTATCTCTAGAATCATCTTTGGGTAAAAGGCGAGTTGTAACAGCGTGTGTTACTTGTCCCATTATACCTATGGGAAAACTGAGGCTGAGAGCAGGAAAACAATTTACCCAGACTTCAAGGTAACAGTGGAAATCCTTGTCGTACCACCTAAGTACAGTTTGCTGCTTGGAGGGGAACCTGACACCCTGGTCCTGATAAGCTCCATGTAGCTCTGTTGCCAGCTGCTGCCATCCAAGCTTCCAGTCACTTAGCTGTCACTTACTTCTGGTGGTGTGTGCAGAGTTCTTCCTTCTCCTTCTACTGGGTGCCATATCTTGATGTTTCTAGTTTTGTCCAGACACTACATGGCACCATTTCTTTGAAGGTTAAGGTTAAGGTGTCTGTTGGGTTCTCCAGCAAGCAGATATTGAGGTGGAGTTAGATTCAGGAGAAAAAAAAGAGGAAAAAGAAGCATAGGGCAGGCACAATCTAAGGAAGTCTTAGCCAGCCCAATGGGTAACTCCAGAGCAGAGATTGCCCCGTGGAGGAATCCCACATGACACTGAAATTGACAGGTGTTCATACCACCATTTTTCTTAGTCATTGACTGACTCTCATCTGCCTCACTCCAAGGAACTTGTGACCTCCCCTTAGAAACTGAAGTGGACCATAAGAAAATAGATGATTACCCTCTTCAAGTCCTTTTTTTGAAGGGAGTAGCTGAGCAGTACATGTCTTCATCTGCCAGCATCCCCAGACAAAGCTAGACAGACATCCCTTCAGGAACCAGTCACTGACTGACTAGCTCAGGGAATCCCTGGAATCCAGAGCCACTGACGGTAGACCCAGACTCCCTGCTAAAGAGCAGGTTGCTTCTGGTCTCTGTGCACCCCCTTGTATGTTAGGAGCCATTTGTCGCCATGTTGGGGGAATTCTTCAGGACTTGGGAAGAGGTGGCCTACTCGAGTGGACTCTGTGCTGTTTTTTCTGAGTGAATTCAGATCTCTGCTAACGGTCATCGTCACCATTGTTGTCACCACCTTCACCAACCGTCTTACCCAGCATCAAAGAACATTCTTAAAATACCAAGTCCTCTGTGATGCCAGATTGAATTACAATGCAAAGGAAAGATGCCAACTCACTGTCTTCTAGACCTTCTTGTGTTAAGGTCAATCACATACTAAGCCCAACGGAGAATAAACACAGTGGATTTCTGAGCTCCATGATCCTGCGCTTCCAAGTTCCTCTCTGTGAAATAAGAAAGGCTTTGGCTGCCTCCTCCCCAGCCCTAAAGGATCAGGGAGACTTCAATGAGATAATGGAGGTGAGAGCCTTTGAGCACTCCATTCCACTGTTATCAAAGCATCTTTCGCCTGAGGCTCTTGAAACCTCTTAAAAGCACCATCACATTTTCATCATATAAAAATTGCCCAAGAGAGACTTTGTCATTACCAGCTCTTGGTGGGAATCTGGCATTCATCCTCACATTCTTCTATGATCACAGAGTCTTGTTGGTCCAAAGAGACCACAAAGGGCATCATTCTTCTGGTTTATCTGCGGAGAAGTCTGGGGCCGAAGGCAAAAGCACCAGGAGACCTTGTTTGCCTCCCTCTGCTTGAGTCCAGGAAGTGGTTCACAAGTGTGGTCCTCAACATCGTGGTCCTCTTGGCATGCTGACTCTTTTCCAAGCTAACTTTTATTTAATTCTACTTCCTATTGCAGACACACTAAAAGGATTTTGCCTGCTGGCCATATTTATGTACCTAGTATGTCACAGGGACAGAGCGTGTCCAAGGTTCTGTGGGAACACAGGCCAGGTAAAGCAGTTAGGGACTTCCCTCCACCTCCTCATTTACAGGTGAGATCATGCTTAAGGAGCAGGCGCAGAGCCCCAGAGCCCGGCAGAACTCGACTCCCTGATTGAAGTGTCTTGCCTCTTGCTTCCGAGGTATAGCGTGAGATGGAGAGAACTTGGGCTTCAGGCATCATCAGATCTGGTCTGCAACTTACTGACTGTTTGACCTTGGGCAAATGACTTCACCACTAAGAGCCTCAGTTTCCTGAGCTGTCAATTAGAGATAATAATATTCACTCTGTGGGGTTGCTGTGAGGACCGGAAATAATACAGGAGGAGCGACTGGATCATAATAGGCACTCCATAAATGGTAATTACAATAATCATTAAACTTTCTGTTATGAATTCCACAAGTAGCTATTGAACATGTGCTCTTTATTCATTCATTTGTTCGAACATCATCCATTCATAAAATATTTATGAACGTGGAAGTAAGCTGGAGTCATTGGAGGTTCTACCAAGAACTAGAAAGCAGGCCCAGAGAGCTCAGTGGCGGGTACTTGCTTAGCACCTGCAAGGCTCTGGGTTTGGTCCTTGGTACTGCGGAGAAAGAGAGAGAGAGAGAAGAGAAGAGAAGAAAAGAAAGAAGGAAGGAAGGAAGAAGGGAGGGAGGAAAAAGAGAGAAGGAAGGAAGGAAAAGAGAGAAAAGAAAAAAAAAAGAGAGAAAGCAGAATACCTGAGCTCAAGAAACTCAAACTTGAAAACAGTAGAGAGTTTGGAGACAAATGTACCTTCTTGACTGTTGCTGTGACAGTTGAGTGAGCTAAGCCTGCAAGGTATGTAGCTTGGTGTCTAGCCCCAAGTAGACTCAGTGAGGGGCAACCAGACTGGGGTTGAGTCTGACGTGGGCACAGAGGTGGATTCACAGCTTCCTACTTTCTCTCCCAATATGGCCTTCCCTTAGATGAGCTTTTCTCAAGGATTTGTGTACTTAATTCTGTTTTTGTTGTTGTTTTGTTTTGATTTGGTTTTCATTCCTGTAGAGGGCCTCCCAAGTTGAATAAGCTTCAGGGCCTACAAATCTTGGATTACCCTTCACAGGGGACTGGGTTTTAAAGTTGGATGATAAAATAGAAATCTCATGCCCTGAGAGTCTGAGAACTACACAGGTAATCAGGATACCTTGAGATCCGAAAGAAAGATATTAATCAAGGAGAGCTAAATAGTAGAGCAAGGGCTTGAAAATGGGAAGCTAAAGGACAAAGAAGAAAATCAGGGCCAGGTGCGGTGGTGCACACCTGTAATCCCAGCATTTTGGAAGGCTGAGACAGGAGAATCGTGAGTTCAAAGCCAGCCTCAGCAACGGCAAGGCGCTAAGCAACTCAGTGAGACCCTGTCTCTACATAAAACACAAAATAGGGCTGGGGATGTGGCTCAGTGGTCTAGTACTCCTAAATTCAATCCCTGGTACCAAAAAAATAAAAAATCAGGGCGATGAGGGAGTATACTTTGAGCAGAACACTCATACCATTTTTACTTTACCTGTTCAAGAAATATAATGATTTCTGACCTTTGAAGCCACACTCTTCTGGTTTTACTTATTTCTGTCACTACAGCAAATACCTGAGATAAGCAGCTTATAAAGAAGTATATTTATTTTGGCTTGTGGTTTCAGAGGTTCCAGTCCATGATCAGTTGGCCCTGTGGCTTTTAGAGCTGTGGCAAGGTGGCACATCGTGGCAGGAGCAGCAGAACTGCTCACGTTAGTGCAAGCCAGAGGCCAAGGAGGTGGAGGATGGTCCCAGAACCCCTTCAAGGACAGGCTCCCGATGACCTGAAGACCTCCCACCAGCCCCACCTCTTACAGGCTCTGCCATCTACCAATGTGGCCTCCTTGGGACCAAGCCTTGAACACACAGACCTTCTGGTGACATTCAAGATCTACATCATAGTGCACCACGACTGTGGAAAGGCCAAGCAACTTTTTCAGAATCTCAGTTTTCTCATGTATAAAATGATGACAATTGTAGTATTATTTAGTAATTCAAGTAATCTTGTGTGAAATTAGAGAGAGATTTTTGAGAAAGTACTTTGTCGGCTATAAAGAGCTCTGTTGGTCAATATTGATTCCAATTCATTTTCAGGATTTTCCCAGAGGGAAAACTCTGGCTCATTACATTATTTTAAGCAATTCCTTTAATTTATCCAAGCCTCGGCTTTTCAATCTAAATCATGAGAAAAATTATACTTTGCCTTCAGCGCAGTTATTCAATACCAATTTTTTTGGTGAGACTGATCTTTAAGTTTCTTGGGAGGAAATAAATTAAGACATTTCAATTCACTCTTACTCTGACTGTTACTAGAGTGTGGAAAGGAGAATTTCTCAAGACCAAGCACCATAGTGTCTGCCTGGACAGGACGTTAATGAAAATATCAATGGGAGCAGATGAGTTGGGTTCAGTGTTGTGACAGTAGCTTACCTTGGTTGAATGCATAGCGCATGCTCGATGTTTTAACATGTAGCTTTGCATCAATGTCTTATAATGTGCCTCCATGCTTGGCATTACGTTGTATTCCATTCAGGTGAGGAAAATGAAGCTGATGATATTCTCAAAAGTCTCACTGTTAGTGAACAGAGATTCTAACCCAGGTCACTGCTGTAGCCTGCTTTTCCTGGTGTTCCCAGCTGATTTTCAGCTCCTTTGTGTCCAAAATCAGGGACACCTGAGTTCTATAGGAGGGACCAAAAGATTTGTCAGCTGTCAACTCTAGTACACTGTGAAGTTGTTTTTGTACTTGGGAAAGTCCTGATTTCACAGTGGTGATTGCCTAGATAATAATGTCCAAACTGGGAAGCTGCAGCTTCCCTATCCATATGGCTGTGTCTGTTAACCAGTCTCTTCAAAGGTCTAATGAAGGAGGCCACCATAAAGATGGCTTGACACAGAAAGAGACTACACTTGAGTCCATAATGCCAGGGAGAGGTTCTACAGCAAAAACAGCAGTCCATGGTGGAGTGCATTCCTCCTGTGATGTTTGACAGCACACAGACACCTCTGAGGGACAGACAGGATCATAGTGCTGAGCCTGATACAGACAAGCGGTCACCCCTAGCCTCTAAAACCACACCTGTAGCACTGACCCCCATCCCTGCCCTGAAGGAAGTGTTTCCTTCCATGCCATGCTCACACCAGTTGGTTCATGGGTCTCCACTATTAGATGAGTAATGAAGAGTAGGGTAGAAGTCTACCCTTCTGGCCAATTCCAGAGCTAAAGTAACATGTTCAAACACCCTGTCATTATTATTACCAATGATAATAAGAGGAATAATGAGGAGGAATTGCTTTTATTAAATAAATCAGGAAAACACACTTTACAACATGCTCCAGAGATGTCCAGAGGCCCTCTAGGTGCCAGGATGGTGTTGAAGCATGTGTTGCTCTCCATTATGAGGGAGTTTCTCCTCAATTACTCGTCTCTGTACAGCAGGTTAGGACTCATCTTTTAAATATATAATAACATAAACGGATCTTTCTGTTTATCAGCTACTATATTATAAGCGTGTGTTTCCTCCCCATAAACTCCCACTTTTAATAGGTGTGTTTTGGAAATGATACCATAATTGTGGCCGCTTAAAGACCTAAATAGTTAATCTTCATCTCCTGCTGTTTTTCTCAGTTATGGAATAAGTAGGGCAACCTGAGCTTCTTTAGTCCTATAACCTTCAGGGTCAAGTGCAGAGCTCTGCCTGAGATGATCAAGAAGTGCTTTTTGAATGAATAAATGATACCTAGCTCATCTCCATCACCTCCTGCTTCTCAACAGGACTGTATCTGAAGCCATAAAAGTAGCTAGGAATGTTCCTCAGTGGTACAACACTTGCCTAGCATGCATGAAGCCTGGGTTCAATTACCCACACTGCAAAACAACAACAACAACAACAACAGAAAGTAGCAATAATAATATAGCAGGGCATACAGCTTAAGAGTAAAATGTGTCTACCATTTTGGGGGGCTAGGGGCTTAGCTCAGTGGCAGAGTGCTTACCTAGCCTGGCAGAGACCCTGGATTTGATCCCTGCTGTTTAAAAAAAAATCCATCATTTGATTTGATCTCAGTTTATATATGTGGAAGGGGTGATGGTGTTGAGAATTGAAGTCAGGACCTCAGCATGCACCACAGAGGTACATTCCCAGCCCACAGTATGTTTGATTAAGTAGTATACACAGTCTTTGCTTTTGATACCTGGAGTCATTAATTTCTTTATACCTCCCTTTATATGTCAAAATTATTTTTTCTTAACAATCATGAAATAATCATTTTCTTGATTCATTATTTAGTTTCAAAATAACAATTTAAAAAGGACAAATAGCAATATTAAAGATATTATCCAAATTTAGTGATATGTTTCATGCTGGAACCCAAATGAACGGTTACCAAGCAACACATCATACCTTGCAGTTCATATGCTGTTTCATGGTCTTAGATTTTTAACACAGATGAAAACTTTATGTCCTTACAAAAGATGACAGAATGGAAGTCACTCAAATTATTTCTTTGCCTTTATAATCACTGTGTTATTAATGTTTACCTCAAATCAACCCTTTAAATGCAAGAATATATGACAGCCCAGGGGGGTGATGATATGACTGTATCTAGAATAAAACTTTAACTATTCTAAAATGTTATGCCATTAGGAAAGGATTCTGGGAACACAGAGGTTTAGCTAACTAAGTCTTTGGGGATAGGGATAGGGAACAGTACTACCCAACTAGAAGTTCTCCAAATTAACTGCCATGTAGAATAAAATGAGAATAAAATGTTTATTAAAAATAAGTAATGAAAAGGTAATCATAGATAATTATAATTTACATATAGAAATATAATTAAAGTCAATAAATAGTAACCAGAGCAACTATTTTGGACTTAAGCCAATATAAGATTTAGTCTTGCGGGAGGGAGCAGTATTTTGTCACTGACTTTGTTTAGAACTGCAGGTGGATGAAAATTATAAAAGGCAGACAAGACTTTAGTTCCACTAATGTGTAAAGTTCTCTGCAGACAATGCCTTCCACCACTGGCCCTTGATCTACTCCCTGCAAACAATTGAGCCCTTGGGAAATCCATATGAAATAACCATGCACTTAAACACTGTGACCTTGGCCTCTCACATTGACCCTAAGGGTCTCTCTCTGGACTAAGATCTTGAGATCTGCTGGGTTGAGGTAATGGTAATGGAAAGAGCTGTTGATTAATCCCCCTGAGACTTTAGGGTATAGCTAACTCAGTTTTGGGGTCCTCGCAAACAGAGCATTTCCCAAAAGGAGCAGACAGTGTTTTGTCTCCTCACCATAAAATGCTTAGGGGGACTTGCAGTCCCGTAGCAGGATCCAGTGCCCAGCAGAGGGTGATGAGCACAGACCAGAGAAGATAGTGGCAGAGCCGAAGAAGGAACTGACCACAGGAGCGACCTAGTGGGTACTCTCAGTTGAAACACCAGATACATCCATATTTATAAAATGAGGATTTCTGAGGTCTTCAGGTAAGCAAGAACTTTCAATGACTTTATTTTTTTTCCATCTCTCAGTGGTTTTGCCAGGTGGATGCCATTGTCATCAGCCTCAGTTCATAGTTTTGAAACAGATCCAGAGAGGTTGCTGGGCTCCCCCAAGACCATAGAACCTCGTGGTGTTGAAGCATGTGTTTTCCTGAGTGAATCTTGCAGTCTGGAGCAGGACTGGTGGAGAGGAAACCATAAAACATGTACTAGAAATTCTGATCTTATGCAGCTTGTGAATATACAACTTCAGATGCTAGAAATGAAAAACTAAGGACTCTTTTTTTTTTTCCATTTTAAAAAATTGAGGTGTGTTTTAGTCAGCTTTTTTGCTGCTGTGACTAAAAGACCGACCAGAACAATTGTAGTGGAGGAAAAGTTTATTTAGGGTCTCACAGTTTCAGAGGTCTCACTCCATAGACAGCAGTCTCCATTCCTCAGGGCTCCAGGTGAGACAGAGCATCATAGTGGAAGAGTGTGGTGGAGGGGAGCAGCTCAGGTGATGATCAGAAAGCAGAGAGAGGTCTCCATTCATCAGATACAAAATATACCCCAAAGCCATGCCCCCAATGTCCCAACCTCCTCCAGCAACACCCCACCTGCTTTCAGTCACCAATTAATCCCATCAGGGAACTGATCCACTGATTGGGTTAAGGCTCTTGTAAGCCAATCATTTCATCTCTGAACCTTCTTGTATTGTCTCAAATGTGAGCTTTTGGGGACACCTCACATCCAAACCATAACAAGGTGTAAGTTCTAGCACTCTCTCAAACTCCCTCCCTCTCAGCAGGGCCCAACCTCTTTCAGGTTAACTGCTGATCAAGATTCTAGCTCAGAGATAAATTTTAAGATTTTTTCTCTCCCCTTCTTTTTTTTTTTTTTTTTTGGTCATTTAAAGTACCAAACAACTTAGTGCCTAATATTTTTCATAAAACTCACTTATCTTTGTAATTAACTGAGCAATGCAACACCCTTTACCTCAGATACTCTGTCTTCCCTGTTCCCACATCTGGAATGAACTTTCCCCAGATAGCCTTGTGCCTGCCTTACCCACCTCGGTCAAGTTTTGTTCAAATTCCTTCTTCTCAATCAGGCCTCACTTGAACAGACTATTTACAGTTATCTAAAGTTGCAGTCCCGACCCTGGTGGTCCATGTTTACTTCTCAGCATTCCCACTATCTGATGCTGTGGTCTGAATGTGGTTTGCCTCCTCTGAAGCTCGTGTTGGAGTTTAATCTCCACTGTGAACTATTAAGAGGCTAGAAATGAGCCAAATGCAGTGGTGCAGCCTCCCAGCTACTCGGGAGGCTGAGACAGGAGGATCACAAATTTGAGGCTAGCCTCAGCAACTTAGTGAGACCATGTATCCAAATAAAAACTAAAAAGGGCTGGAGATATAACTCAGTGGTAGAGTGCCCCGGGTTCAATCCCCAGTACTGGAAGATAAAGTAAAGATGGTAGCTTATTCTGACTTTGCTGTTTAGAGGTGAGGCATTTGGGAGGTGATTAGGGTCAGATCAGGTCATCAGGGTGGAGCCCCCTGATTGAATGAATGCTGGTAGCGTTATAAGATGAGAAAGAGGCTTTACACACGTTCATGATCTCCCTATCTCTTGCCATGTGATGCCCTGCACACCTTGGGACTCTTCCAGCAAGGCCATCACTAGGTGCAGCCCTTTGACCTTGTACCAGAACTGTGAGCCCGAACAAACCTCTTTTCGTTATAACATACCTAGGATGTGGTACTGTGTTACTACAAACAGAAAACACAAATATGATGACATCTACATTTTTCTTATTTGTTTCTTCTCCATCTCCCACCTGTAGAAATGAGCTTTCCCAGGCAGGACTGTTGTAAGTCCTCTGTTCACTGTTTTACCTCTGTCCCCTCACACAATAGCATCTGCCACTTAGAATCTGCTCAGTACATATTTGTTTCAGAAGTGAACATCATGTAGACCCACTAAAACACTTGAGCAAATGAGACTTGAAACTTAAACACTTACATTGAACTCAGACTATTAAACGTATGACTGCATCCATCCAGTCTATTGGGAACTACAAACTCATTCCTTAACAGGTCACCATGACTTGTAACTGTGAAGAGGGGAACTAAAGAAAAGATCAAAATTTTCAGTGTCAGAAGGAACCCTGGCTCCGCCAATCCCTTATTATATAAACATGGGCACATTCGTTTACTTTCATGGGCCTCAGTTTCTTCTCAGTTGAAAAATGAGAATAGCAATGTCTATTTCATAGGACAGCTGTGAACATTATGCAAAACACCATTCAGTAAGCAGAAGCGGTATGTATCACAGTGTTCTCAGAGCTGTGTTAGCATCACAGAGCTCACACCTTTGCACTGTGGCAGGGGCTAGTCTTGCCCTTGCAACTGCAGCTAGAAAGGGATAATCTTTTATTTATTTGTTGTTGGTTTTTCTGTTTGTTTGTTTTGGTACTGGGGATTGAACTCAGGGGCACTCAACCACTGAGCCACATCCCCAGCCCGTTTTGGTATTTTATTTAGAGACAGGGTCTCACTGAGTTGCTTAGCACCTTGCTAAATTGCTGAGGCTGGCTTTGAACTTGTGATCATCCTGCCTCCCGAGCCACAGGGATTACAGGCATGCACCATGTACCCAGTTTGTTTGTTTGTTTTTTCCCACTTTTAAATAGGATTCCATTCTTGTGGATATACATGATGTGGAGTTTCACTGTCGTGTATTCATATATGAACATAGAAACGTTATCTCCCATTGAACCACTGGATACAGTTTCCCATCTTACTGATATTTTCGCACCTGTTCACTATAAGTTATTACTTGCCTTGAGTTGGAAATGGTTTGCATTTACACACTGTAAGTTTACTCATTTTAATTTATGTAAGGTTTCTTTTGTACTCAATTCTTGAAGAGATAATACATTTTTGGTTTTCTACTGTTATGTGAGAACATTAGGCCCCAGCAACACTTCATTGAGTAAGGAAAAATGAAGTGCTACAGTACAAAACAAAAGTTACGTCTGATTTATTCTACTGTTTTTCCGATTCCCATCCGCCTTTCTCTTCATTCCCCTTTGTCTAATCCAATGAACTTCTATTCTTTCCTCCCCCACCTCTTATTGTGTGTTAGCATCTGCATATCAGAGAAAACAGTTGGCCTTTGGTGCTTTGGATTATTTCACTTAGCATGATATTCTCTCACTCTATCCATTTACTGGCAAATGCCATAATTTTTATTATTCTTTATAGCCGAGAAATATTCCGTGGTGTATATGTACCACATTTTCTTTATCCATGCGTCTGTTGAAGGGCACCTAGGTTGGTTCCATAACTTAGCTATTGTGAATTGAGCTGCTATAAACATCAGTGTGGCTGTATTACTGCAGTATTCTGATTTTAAGTTCTTTGGGTATATGCCGAGGAGTGGGATAACTGGGACAAATGGTGGTTCCATTCCAAGTTTAGAAAGGGGTATTTTGTAGATGAGTGATTATTTTCCCTAAAGTTCCTTAAACCCACACTCATTCTCTGTGATTACGGTCCATATCACTGGGGCAAGAGAAGAGAGAAAAGCTTTGTGGCAAAATGCCAGTAAGGTGCAACTGCTAGCCAGGCGCGGTGGTGCACACCTGTAATCCCAGCACTTAGGGAGGCTGAGACAGGAGAATCGCGAGTTCAAAGCCAGCCTCAGCAACAGCGAGGCGCTAAGGAACTCAGTGAGACCCTGTCTCTACATAAAACACAAAATAGGGCTGGGGATGTGGCTCAGTGGTCGAGTGCCCCTGAGTTCACTCCCTGGTACCAAAAAAAAAAAAAAAAGCACCTGCTGCTGGAACATACATACAAGGTAGTGGATGTAAGAAGACCCACACATGGGCTGGGATTGTAGCTCAGCGGTAGAGCGCTTGCCTCGCATGCGTGAGGCCCTGGGTTCGATCCTCAGCACCATATACAAAGCAATAAAAAAAAAAAGACATTGTGTCCATCTACAACTAAAAAAAATTTTAAAAAAAAAAGAAGATCCACACATATATTTTGATGTTTCCAGATTTATGACCAGGCCAGTTAATTTATTGTTATTAACTTTGCCACCAGGCTCTTTTACTACCATAGATCCTGGGTCTCTGTGTTTAGCAGCTCAGCTAGATGGACTCTTAGTTTCTTCTTCCAATACACTTGAAGACTTGGAGCAAGAAGGAACAGGGCAGAGCCCTTCCAGCCAGGAGCTGCAGGATGCCTGCAATAACACTAGGACTTTATCTCATAGTGTAGCTTTCTTCTCTCTTAATCTGCAGGGATGCCTCAGAGGTAATCAGTCATTTACACTTTAATGTGAATGAATTTGTTTTCGCTCCTTTCATAAGAGCAAGTGAGATAAGGAAAAAGAGGAAAGAAGAAATAGAAGAACTAGGAGAAGTCACTGAGGAAAAGCCACCAACCATGGAGGAAAGGGCTAATGATGGGGGAGACTTTTGAACCAAGGTGAGCCAGCTTTGTCTCTTGTAGGTCAAGTTCTTAGGCCAGGAGTAGAAGTCTCGGCTTGGGCCGGATGCCCCTGCCCCTTTGTGACCTGCCAGTGTTTTTCACTCCATGGTTTTGCAGAAGTGGACAACTGCTCACTGCCTACGACTTTCTCAGAATTTCCCCATAGTCATCCTTTGTTAGGGAACAGCAGCGTCAAGGTGGGTCTGGAAGCTGAAGAAGCTGTATTCATAAATCCACACCACATGTAAACACACAGATCAGACAAAAGAGGAAGAGGATATTCTGACCTAGGATTCAGATTGTATGTGGACTTATCTATTGCTGCTGAAACCTTAGGTAATTACCTTTCAATGTTACTCAAAGAAGGCTTTTCTTTTTTCATCTATGGTGCTTAACAGTTCCTGCATGCTGTACACAGCCCAAATGAATACACTGTAGTAAAAACTTTGATCAATAATTAAGATTTTATTCAATGAATATTTACTGAGTACTTGCTACATATTAAACAGGTCAGGAGCCTCCTTCAGGGAAAAAGACAGATGAGGCCCCTGTGCTCCTGGACATTACATTCTTGAGACTGGTGGTCAGGGAGACAAAGTAAAATAGAAATCCTTAGATAGTGATAAATGCCATGAAGAAAATAAAAAGGACCATGATGAAGAGGGACCGAGTATTGAGGTGGTCAAGAAAATCCTTTCTGAGGACATGACACTCGAGCTCAGATCTGAATTAGGAGAATGGTGCACATGTTTGTACTGAGGAAGTGGCCTGTGCAAAGGCCCTGAGGCAGCAGTCAGTATGGCTGGCGTCACTGAGACTTTGAAAGGTCAGTGTGCTTAGAATATACAGAGGAAGTGGGAGGAAGAAGGGGATCGGCCAAATTATTAGGACCTTGTCAGCCTTGTTAAGACAAGGAAATAACATCAAGAGTAGGACAATGACATAATGTTACTACTCTATTGGACATCTCTGATCTCACAATGGGATTGGAGGAAATAGGCTCTAACTGATCTCCTTTGTTTTGAAGATGCTCTGTGAATATTTGTTGAATGAGCACATGAATGTAGAAAGGCGTCTTTCACGTGCATGAGCTCCATCACAGTGGAAAGGACACTGGCCTCTCTCTGGAGTGAGAAGAGGCAGCTTCCCAGCTTCCCAGTTGCATGAGCTTGGAGGTTCACAATGCCCAAGTTTGAAGCTCGATTTCCTTATCCACAGAACGGGACAGCATCGCCCTGAACCACCCCCTGTCAGGCGTGGTATGGATCAAGTGAGACATCATGAAAGGTGTCTATGTGAAGAGGGGCGGGACGTGATGATGACTTGCTGCAGGAAGCCACAGTGGCCTTCATCGTCACCTCAGAATGCTGGACAGTCGTGAATCATCCCTTTGGAGCCCTATGGTGCTTCCCAGACTGCGCTTCTCTGACTTGGGTGGTTTGTTCCCTGAATGAAAGTCAGTGCTGCCTTTATTTACTCCCAAAGCCTCAGGAGAGAGCCCCCAGCTCCCGCACACAGTGGGAGCCCTGCTCCTTGCCACGGCTCCCCAGGGCTAACAAGCGCTCTGGAAGATGCAATCTTCTTCGATCCTGGCAACTCCACGAAGGGGGGCAGGTCAGGTTTGATTTCCCAGGTAGAACACCACCCCTTCCCCGCTTCATTTCATCAGATACTTATCCATGATCTTTCCAGACTAAAAGGTTTGTAGTTGTCCTCGTACAGAGGCTCTTTCTAACTCAGGTGAGGGGTGTCGATTTCCTGAGTTTCTGAGAACTCTCCCTAATTGCTGCCCAGTTTAGTACCTCCACAGGAAGCCCTTCTCTCAGATAGAAATCCTGACTGTATCTGTAGCACCTGTCCTCTGGTTCTGCCCTCACCTGCATCCTCTCTGGCATCCAGATGTCTATGTGACTCACCCTTGCAGCTTGTCAAAGTGGGAAGGAGGGCTGGGATTGTGGCTCAGTGGTTGAGCGCTTGCCTCACACATGTGAGGCACTGGGTTCGATCCTCAGCACCACGTCAAGATAAATAAAATAAAGATATTGTGTCCATTTAAAAAAAAAATCTTAAAAAAAATATGGGAAGGAATCTCAGAGACCAGGGAACCTGAGGTCTGGCAGGACATGGCCCCAGAGCAGCAGACTCCTGAGGCTCTGTCCAATGCCAGGGCAGTCTTGGCACCACTAACTCCCAAAACATCATGACCTGTGGTTCAGGAGATGATAAACTATCAATGCTGATAGTATCCTATGCCCAGAGCTGATTTGCTATGTCACCATGAAAGGAGCCTTCTAGTTCCCTGCTAATGCAGACCTTCTGAGTGAGGAAACTGAGAAGCTAGGTGGAAGCATCAGATACCGGCCAGCATCCTTGGCCAGCATCCTTGGAGCTGAACAGACTGCTTCCTGGGGTCATGGGGTGGCACAGGGGGGAAGGGTAGGCTTGGGAGTTAGGCTGACCCAATTTCACAGCCCTGTTCTCTCACTTACAAACTATAAGGCAGGTGAGTGTCCTTGAGCCTCAGTGCACTCATCTATGACCCAGGGAGAAGAATCATGAGCTATTTGGGAGGATTAAATCTACTCCTCCATGGTGTCTGGGCTCCCTGCCCCCCCAACTATTAATTTGGGTGGCATCTCTCTGGATTCTGGCTTGAGTTAGAGTTGAGAATAGGTGGAATCAGAAGACCAGGAAAGAAAGGCATCTTACTCATGAACTATCAAAAATCAGACCTTGAGCCTGGTGTGGTGGCACACATCTGTAATTTCAGTGGCTTGGGAGGCTGAGACAGGAGGATGGCAAGTTCAAAGCCAGCCTCAGCAATAGTGAGGTGCTAAGCAACCCAGGGAGACCCTGTCTCTAAATAAAATACAAAATAGGGCTGGGGATGTGGCTCATTGGTTGAGTGCCCCTGACTTCAATTCCCAGTACTCACCCCCCACAAAATCAGACCTTGCTGAGCTATTTTCAATGAATCAGAGGACCCATGAATTAAAGGTATGAAAATGGAGGAAGAACATTCTGGGGGAAAAATACTTTTTTGGGTTGTGCCAGCTCAGGTTCTGGCAGAAAATAGACCCATGGGTGATGCTTGACTGAATCTGGAGCCTGGCTGGCTCCCAGTCACTGTAGGAGCTCACATGGCCGCTGGCATTCAGGGGAGGGCCCATGGCTGTCTTCACAAGCCACACCCACAGCTACTGGGAGTCAAGATGTACCAGGGGAGATGGGCTCACACTGTGCAAAGGGTTTACTACACAGATCTTTTAAATATGCACATACCAAGTGGGTAGCAGTCAGTAGAGAGACCATGGCATCCTGATCAGAGCAGAAGGGAATCTCAAAACCTTTGGAATAGTTGAGAGTTTTTTTTGTTTTCCAGGGTGGGAGTAAGCAGTGGATCTAACATAGGACTATTTTAAAAAATAAAGCATTCTAAACACAAATTCTTCTGCTTTCTGTTCATGATGAATTAAAATTGGAAGCTATTTTTGGAACATCTCAACACTTGGTAACAAAAATTAAAATAGTCCATCTTTGTGCTGCATAACAATGTTTTAGTCAGTGAACTACCATTTGTACGACAATGGTTCCATAAAGATATAATAGAGTTGAAAAACTCCTGCTGGCTGGTGACATTGTAGTGCAACACATCATTCATGTGCATGGGTCGCTGCTGTGTGAACAAACCTGCTGTCCTACCCGTCCTATGAAAATACTCCACTCACCATTATGTGTGGTGCACAATATTTGGTAATGATAATAAACAACTATGTTTTTGATTTCTGTATTTACTATTTTATACTTTAATGGGTTTTCACTTTACTCTGCAGTACCTGGGATGGAACTCGGGTCCTTGCACATGCTAGGAAAGTGCTCTACCACTGAGCTACATTCCCAGCCCCTTGGTGGTCATTTTAGAGTGTGTTCCTGGTTATATATTTTAAAAAAACAATATGCTATAAACAATATACTACTACTATAAACAATAGCCTTGTTATGCTGGCAGCAGACGCATAGAGCTCATATCTACCTGTTTCTTGCCAGGTACAGTGGCAATCCCAGTGGCTCAGAGGCTGAGGCAAGAAGATCTCAAGTTCCAAGCCAACCTCAGCAACTTAGCAGGGCCCTAGGGAACCAAGGGAGACCTTGTCTTAAAATAAAAAATAAAAAGGGCTGGGAATGTGGCTCATTGGTTAAGCACACCTGGGTTCAATTCCTGGTCACAAAACAAAACAAAAACAAAAGCAAATAAACAAAAACCCAAACCTTGTTTTTCCACAGCATCAAGAGGTCACGGTGAGTGATTGATCATCTAGACTGGTAGCACTCAATGTACTCTGATACTCCCTGTGGACAAAATTGCCTATGAATGCACTTCTCAGAATGTGTCCCCGTTCTTTTTTTTTTTTTCTTTCTTTCTTTCTTTCTTTTACTTTACCACTGAGCTATATCTCCAGCCTTTTTATTTTTTATTTTGGGACAGAGTTTCACAAAGTTACAGAGGGTGGCCTCCAATTTACCATCCTCCTGCCCCAGCCTCCTGAATGGCTGGGATTACCAGACGGTGCCACCATACCAGCCTCTTGTGTCCCCATTTTTAAGCATCTCCTGACTGTGCTTATCGCTTACTGAGAGCTTATTGAGTGCCAGACATTGTGCCAAGAACTTCCCAAAACATTGCCTATTTTCAAATTTCACAGCAACCTAAGAGGCATTACTCTCCCCAGTTTTTAAGCAAGGAAACTGAAAATTAAAAAGAACGTGTACATGTCCCCTAATCCCACAGCGAGCAAATGACAGAATTAGGATTTGAACCAGGGCCGAGGGGAAACTCAGAAACACCACTATTCGGTGTCTGAGTCCCAGACCATGGTTCTGGTGGTACCACGAGTAATGCCTTCTCTCTTCTGTGATCTGTATTTCCCATTTAGCTTATTTTCCAAGGATGCAGCTGTGCTTTTCAGGGGGAACTGGTGTTGCTGGTATACCTGTGAGACACAAGCTGTAGACATCAAATTATTTTTCTAAGGTAAATACACCCTTACCTTTCCCTTAACGCTGTTTTTCTCCCTAGCACAGAATGTCACTTGGTATTTTATATCTACTCCATTATCAACATGTGGTCTGGTGGCCCAAGAAGAAGGAAAACTCCAAGGCAGGAGTGTCATCATCCCATTTCCCTCTTTACTCCCCGGCGTTTAGAACAGTGCCAGGTGCGTGGGAACCTAATTGATATATATTTGTCAAACAAATGAATAAGGGGAGGGATGGATTTGCAATCATGCCTGTGCATTATTTGGTCCTGTCTCCTTAAATCTGGTGACAATGTCTATGGAATTATCTAGCCCACGACGGGGTTAGATTGTAACACTATGGAAGTGAGTGAGTGCCAGACAATTGGAGACAGTCTCAGAATCCCTGGTGGGTTTTCCCCAAAATAAATTGCTTGCCCATTTGCTCCTAATCTCGATGATTTCCCCTCTCTCTTTCTCACTCCTCTTTTTTACCCTCCTAGGGACTCTCTGAGGGCAGGGTGCACACCTGAGTCATATTTGGTATTCCACACACAGTACTCTTGCAGGCACTCTGCAACTGCACAGGAAATACTAGTGAATTGTACTCATGGTTTTGGTTTCTTTAACATGGTGCTACAACTACCTGGGCCAACAATGGCTCCATCTACAGATGTTTGAGGACCAAAGCTGCGTATATCAGAACTAGCTTGAGAAGGATGCAGCGGTATCAGAACTAGTTTGAGCAGGGCGCAGCGGCGCATGCCTGTAATCCCAGTGGCCTGGGAGGCTGAGGCAGGAGGATCGTGAGTTCAAAGCCAGCCTCAGCAATTTAGTGAGGTCCTAAGCAACTCTGTGAGACCCTGTCTCAAAAAAAGGGGGAGATGGGGATGTGGCTCAGTGGTTAAGCACCCCCTGGGTTCAATGCCTAGTACTAAGGAGAGGAAAAAAAAAAAAAAAAAAAAACCGGCAGAGTGCATCTGAGTTGATGATTTTAGCTATGCAGGGCCAGGAGAGGGGGAAGAAAGATCTCGCAGAGGAAAGGCTGCATGCGTGCCAGGGTCCTAACCATTGCTGTCACCAGAAGTCATAAAACTTCCACCTCCTATAAAGTCCACTAATAGAAATAGATCAGAAAGGGAAAGGATTCAAATAACATCCAAACTAGATTTGAATATTACTCTGGAGCAGGTTTCTTAGCTCATCCAATTATAAGCACTTTCTCTGCAAAATGGAAACAACAATAACTTATTGGATTGC
The DNA here is from genome assembly GCA_004024805.1 of Geosciurus inauris. Lineage (NCBI taxonomy): Eukaryota > Metazoa > Chordata > Mammalia > Rodentia > Sciuridae > Geosciurus > Geosciurus inauris. Next base: position 85,908 of record PVHX01003007.1, on the reverse strand, counting down.
TGTGATTAAAGGAAGGTGATGTATATAAAGAACTCAAAAAAGCCATTAGTAAATTGATTACAAACTTTGAAATACTATGCTGATGAAGGAGAGTATTATGTGGATAGCAGGAGGCTCCCCAAAGGCTTGGGAGAGGACCCTCCCCCTAGTCTCTCTCTTTGGCTCTACCCAGATGGTTGACATTCCAGCCTCTGGCCCTCAGGAGGCCAGGTTTACATGCAGATTTTATCTGGTACTGCTTAATGGCATTCATTTACGTTATTAGCACCTTAACTGTAATCAGATTAACCTCAGTTGAAAAAAAAGTCCTGGGCCCGGAAATGTGAGGGAAAAGGTAAAGAGGAGGGGTTCACGGGACACAACAAGAAGGTCTTTAACCTGCAGGTGGCCTAGATGGAATGAAGAAGAGGCGTGAGAAGCTGTAAGCACAGCAGGCGCCCTCCTCTGTGGACCCAGGAGCTGGGGGATGGACAGGTACAGGGATGGATGGGGCCCTGCTAGTCTCAGTGTGAGTCTGCAGGAGGCCACTGGGATGAATGCTCTTTTATTGATTAATTTATTTACTGACTTATTTTTAAAAATAAAATAAAAGAAAAGGCAGTTAAAAGGTCTTGGTCATCCTGTGATTTCTCAATCAAAAGACCTTAAAGTTCCAACCACTCTCCTGGAGAGAGAGAGGGGAGAGAAGGAAGACTAGTATGTGGGTCTTATTTTAATGAATAGATTTTATTTTTTAGATCAGTTTTACCTTCACAGAAAAACTGAGCAGAGTTGAGTCCGCATATACTTTCTCTTATCTGCTTTCCTTTCCTGTCATTAATAGCTACCCTGGTGTGATACATTTGTTGCAATTGATAACTGACATTGATACATTATTTACTAAAGTTTACAGTTGACAATAGGGCTTACTCTGTTGTGCATCCTATGAGTTTTGCCTAATCCACAATGTCCTGATTCCAATACTGTAGCATCATACACAATGGTGTCCCTGTGCTAGGCGTCCCTATCCTCCCCAAGGCTGAGGACCACTGGTTTAGAGTTGGGACTTGATTGTGGGAGTGACTTTTTTGTGATACGCACAAGTTGGGGGTGCAACACCTGGGGAGAGACACAGTCCCACAGGTGGGGCCCTTCAAGGGGTGGAGAAAAGGCTGACCTCAGCCTCTGTGGGACATGATCAAAGTTTCTTTATTTTCTACCCCATTTCTTTTCTCCTTCCCTCTTGCCTTTCTTTCCTTAATACTTTACCCTCTTCAGGTTTCAAATCTGTTGGCAGGTACTTAATAAAATCTGGGAAGCCTTTTCTCATTGGTTCTTAATCACAAGTTACAAATTTGACTTCCATAGAAGTTTTTAAAAAGTCACCCTGATGCCTGGGGCCCATCCTTGTTTGGTTAAATCAGATTTTCTGCAGATAAGGCCGGGGTACAGCTTCTTATTCAGACTCTCCCAGGTGATCCTAAGGGCAGCCAGGGTCCTAGGTAATGCACCTGCAGCCACTCAGATTCGCAGAGGTTGCTGAGGTCCAGAGAGCTGGGCCTCCTTGGAGGGATCCCACTGCAGGACAGGAAGAGTGTCTTTATTGGGGAGGTGGCTGTGCAGAGATTGTTTCATATTCTCACACATGTTCACAGAGAGAAAGGTACTGGATGTTGGGGGCCATCCTATTGAAATAGTGAAAAATGGGAAAAACCTAAACATACACAAAAAGCAGATGATTACATAAAAGTAGTAGCTCAAAGCACTACACAGCAATTCAAATGAATGACACAAAACTACATACTGACACACAGGATAATATTCAAAATAAGAAACCCCAGTGCTGGGGGTGTGGCTCGGTTGTGGCTGGGTGGTAGGGCTATTTAGCATGCATGAGGCCTGGGGTTCAATCCAGCACACCAGTACGCATGTGCATGTGTGTGTGCGTGTGCGTACGCGCACACACACACACACACACACAAAAGTAACAAAATATGTCAGTCTGTCTTGAGCATGGGTGGTGACCAAAAACTGGCCGTGCTGTTGTCCTAGTGCATCCAGGAAGGACAGCTCTGCTGACACATGAAAAAGAATCTCCAGGGAATTGTTCAGTGGAAAACGTTAGTCCTAAAACAGCATGCAGGATGTGATCCCCTTTGCGTAAATAAAAAAACAAGCCCTGAAAATAGACAATTTGACAGTAAATGTAGAGAAAAAAAAACAGGCAGGAAAATGAGGCTTCTAGGGGTTCAGACCTGAGAGAGGGGTGTGATGGTGAAGAGAGTTTGTAGTATTTTGCTGTATGTAGTAACTCTGTGTCATTTGAAAAAAAAAATTTTTTATGGTGAACACATGCTCATTTATGATAAATGTAATGAAAAAGCAGAGAGGCTTTTTTTTTTTTTTTTTTTTTTTGAGAGGGAGAGTGTACCAAGGATTGAACTCAGGGGCACTTGACCATTGAGCCACATCCCCAGCCCTATTTTGTATTTTATTTATTTACAGACGGGGTCTCATTGAATTGCTTACCATCTTGCTTATACTGAGGCTGGCTTTGAACTTGTGATCCTCCTGCCTCAGCCTCCCGAACCACTGGGATTACAGGTGTGCACCACGGCTCTAGTTTTGTTTTGTTTTTCCCAATGAGAAGGAAAAAAATGCCTTTGGGGGGCCAAAGTTCTGGGTGGGCTATAGTCCTGTTTTTTCACCCATTAATTGGGATTGGTACATAATCCTTCTGCACCTCAGTTTCCCCATTCATGTAATCGGGATAATACTATTTCTCACTCCATAGGATGTAGTAATATTCAATGAATTCAAGCATATGATCTTGGTTATGGGTAAAACTGTGCAACTCCCTGGGCATGGTGGCACACTCCTGTAATCCCAGTTACTTGGGAGACTATGGAAGGAGTGTGGCAAGTTCAAGGCCAGCCTGGGCAACTTAGTGAGACTGCCTCAAAATGAAAAATAAAAAGGGCTGGAGATGCAGCTCTGTTGTAGAGTGTCCCTGGGTACAATTCCCACTACTGCAAAACAAAGTGCATCTTAAGAGAGTGGAGAGGGATGATTTATTTTACTAGATGCATGAGGGAATGGTTTATTTTTTCAACAATTCCCATGAAAAAAAATGAAAAGTATTAAAAAATAAAAGACATCAATTAGAAGCTCTGTGCCAGTGAGAGAGGTTATCATGGTGGCTCACGCTTGTAATCCCAGCAGTTTGGGAGGCTGAGACAGGAGAATTGTGAGTTCAAAGCCAGCCTCAGCAACGGTGAGGCGCTAAGCAACTCAGTGAGACCCTGTCTCTACGTAAAACACAAAATAGGGCTGGGGATGTGGCTCAGTGGTCGAGTGCCCCTGAGTTCAATCCCTGGTACCAAAAAAAAAAAGAAGAGAGAGAGGTTATTAATTGGCTGCTTCTCCAATTTCCAGTCAGGTCCCTCTGTTCTTCTTCATCTATTCATTTATTTATTAATTCACTCATCAAATGTATGCTAAGCAAATGCTGTGGGTTGCAATGCCTTTCCAAAAGTTAGGCATCAGTTCTAATCCTCAGTCCCTTGGAATGTGACCTCATGTGAAGATAAAGCAGTTGCAGTTGTAATTATTGAAGAGGTCAGATTGGAGTAGGGTGGGCCCTTAATTTAATATGACTGATATTTGAGTAAGAAGAGGAAAAGAGAGTCAGACATGCAGGAAAGAGCCCATGTAATGACAGAGGGAGAGACCGAAGCGCTGAAAGTGCAAACCAAGGATAGCCTAGGACTTCCGGCAAATCACCAGAAGTAGCCAGGTGCAGTGGCGCAAGCCTATAATCCCAGCACTTAGGGAGGCTGAGACAGGAAAATCGCAAGTTCAAAGCCAGCCTCAGCAACAGCGAGGTGCTAAGCAACTCAGTGAGACCCTGTCTCTACATAAAACACAAAATAGGGCTGGGGATGTGGCTCAGTGGTTGAGTGCCCCTGAGTTGAATCCCTGGTACAAAAAAAAAAAAAAAAATCACCAAAGAAAGGAGTCTCCCTGTGGGTTTCAGAGGGGCATAACTCTGCTATCACCTTGATTTTGGATGTCAAGCTCCAGACTTGTGAGACAATGGATTTCTGCCTTCTGAAGCTGCCTAGTTGTCACATCTAGGAACATAATGCAGCAAGGCGGAAGGTTACAAAGCATACTTGGACTTTGAAATCAGATAGATCGGGGTTTACATTCTGTGTCATTGTACAAGTTTTGTGATCCCAGATACACTACTTAATGTAGCTGATTCCTAGTTTTTGTATCAATAGAGACTGAGCTGAGAATAGTGTCTGAGTCAGAATCATTGATATTAAATGAATAACATGTATGAAGTATTTAGCAGTCATTGGCACAGAAGAGACATTAAGTAAAATGTTAATTTCCCCTTAAGCATTTACTATATTCTAAGCTCTGAGTTATATGTGCTATGAAATTTAAACAGAATGGTCTATCCTTCAAAGAACTACAATTAAGGAAATGCCAAGTAAATTGAACTCTTTGTCTCACTATGACTTCTCCCCTCTATATCTCTCTTAGGTGCAGTGAAAACCTCTACTTGGTCCATCAAAAGGGAAAACCAACACTTACACTGATATGGCAGCCACCTTACATTGTGACCCTGCTAGCTGATGGGGACTGTTTTAGCCTCACTACCACTAAAGGGATGTCGCTTCTACTAGAGTCAAACCTGGTTCAGATCTCTGTGCAGTTCATTCCTAGCCCAAGTTTGTTCCAGCCTCCTAGATGTACCAGGTCCCTCCAAGAAGGCTGCAACACACGAGGTGCCATGCACGGCGATTCCAGGCTTCCTAGAGTGCTGGAAGACTGGAACAGCCGTGAATGCATGAGTGAGAATCCTCTGGGTCTTATCACTGTCCAGCAACCAGGTCCTCACAGAATGTGCCCAGCTTTGTCCAGGTTCTCCTATCCTCTCTCAGCTGCCCTATGCCTCCTGCTTCCTGGCCAGGGCTTGGGCTTCCTGGGAAGTCCACTTATACAGTCACAACTTGTGGGGCCACCCTTGAGCAATAGGGTGCAGGAGTTTGGGGATATGTGCCTCATCCTTTGCTGTCCAGAGCTGTGGTTCTGATATGCACTTCATCAGCTCCTCAGGGTTCTCCTGTGATCTAGTATCTGTCATCCTTTGGAGCCGCCAACATAAGGCATTCTTTTTTTTATACACCTTTATTTTATTTATTTATTTTTATGTGGTGTTGAGAATCGAACCCAGGGCTTCATACATGTAAGGCAAGTGTTCTACCACTGAGCCACAACCCCAGCCCCAAGGCATTCTTGTACAGATGTTCACTTATTCTCTGCTCCATACATAGGATCACATTTTCAAGGAAAACATCTGTCTGAAGCTCTACCTCTGGGAAGACACATGGTATGATCACTTTTTAAGATGCAGGTCAAATATTCAGAAATGGAAGCCATCCCTCCACCCAATCCCACCATACAGTCCACACATTTCTGCACATAGAGACAAGTTTAATTATCAGGTGTCAGCTCCAGCCTCGGAGGTGCCCCAGGCTAGGAGGTATTACAACCCCAGCTTCCTACCAATTTGTGCACATCTTGTGTGTGTGTGTGTGTGTGTGTGTGTGTGTGTGTGTGTAGGTGGGGGGATT